>NW_026468852.1:0-12857 GCF_026875155.1 Cherax quadricarinatus | reverse complement strand
CATTTTTTTTTTATGTGCCGAATGCACTTCACGTGGCCACAGACTATCTCTTGTCTAATATCTCCATTTTCTTCGTTAATTCTAAGACTTAAACGCTTAAACCTTTTCTTGCCACTTTCAGCAACACTTGTATACCTACTGGGTGCCATGATTGCTTGGCAGATTTAAGATATGGCCATGAAAAGATATTAAACTCCTAGCAGAGGATGGTATGTATTACACATGTATGAACTGAAGACTGGGACAAGGGTGGTGAGGGTGGTGGAGTGTGGTGTAGGGTGGCGGAGGTGGTGGAGGTTGCCAAAGGTTGGCGGTAGGTCTCCCCTGTTAACTCAATGGTCTAACCCACAGTCAAGCAGTGTGTATCCTGTGGGCAATGCTATCAAAATTTTTTCCCCTCCCACAAACTGAACCATGTTAAGTTAATGTTACGAAGTGTTATACAAAAATATACCACAATTCTTAAATAGTCCTATAACCAAAACGTGCCAAACAAAACCGTGTTAAACGACAGTCTACTGTATTTTTTTCTGAAATGGTTGAGAATCTTTTCCTGAAGGTTAATAATACCAAAAATACAAAATTCAATGGAAAACTTACAGAATTACGTAGACACAAAGTTAGCGATCTGGATGCATTTTAGAAATTGGCAACTTTGCTGATTGAATCCTATATTAAGCAATTCTCTCACTCAATCTGACCAAAGTCTTAGTTATGTCACTAGTACCACTTTCCATTCTAATGAGTGAATACAAGAAACCTGCCAATTCAGTAATTTGGCAATTTTACACAAAATTTAAAAAAATAAAATTTAACCCTTTCAGTGGCCACCATTGAAGCCAGGGTCAGTCCCTCATGTAGTTCAATATCATATGCTCAGCTCACTCAGATAAGCTGTGAGCAGTAAATTTTGGTCAATGTATGAGAGATTGGATCCATGTAGAGAGTGAGCAGAGAATATTTCTAGATTTGCATTTTTATTATGAAAAATATTAAAATGATTGGTCATTAGGGCCCCAAACTTTAGGTTAACCAGGGAAATAATAACCCTAGACATGTCCCTATATACAATGTACTTACCATATAACAACAAAAAATAACAGCTATTTACTAAAAGCTCTGCTGCAAGATCCAGAGTCACTTGTATTGTGGCAGTCATCAAGTATACCAGTATATGACCAACATCTGTCCTACACAAACTCATCAAGTGTACCAGTACATAACCAATATCTACCCTACATAATTCAACAGTGTACCACTATATAATAAACACCTATCTAACACAATCTATTAAATCTACTAGCATATAAGAAGTGCCTATCTAACATAACTATCCATTCCGCAGTTAACCCTTTCAGGGTCCAAGGCCAAAATCTGAAGTGGTGCTCCAGTGTCCAAGAAATTTTGAAAAAAAAAAAAAAAAAAAAAAAAAAAAAAAAAAAAAATCTTGCAGAATTAAAGAGTATATTTTTGTGAAGGTAATAAGACAACAAAAAAAAATTTCTGATCAGTACTTACCGAGATACAGTGCCGAGAAGTTTACCCAAAATGACAGGGTGGCGGCAACATCGATGATTTCCACACACATGCATTACTTTACTTAACGTTTTTTGTATTTTTTTTTTCTTTTTTAATTTTTTCTTTTCCTACTAACATTTGGGGCCTGAGAGACCAATACTGTATATAATGTATATATATAAACTCACTGTATTTAACACAATAACCACACTAAAGTTATTATCATATTATTGTTTACCACTTTTGTTTATTACAATAAACATGCACAAATCTTGTATTATACTAATGTTCTATCATGTATTTACATATTTACAATCACTGGACATGGTTTTAGAACTGCTGAAGCTTGTGGAACTCCTTGAAACAAGGCACCATGCACAGAGGTACCTTACATTCCTCGCACATAAACTGAGTCTTTGCGTCTTTGTTGCCGTCATTTTGTTTGTGCACAGACAATGCATCTCTTTTGAGCAAATTTCTTCTTAGTTGCAGGAAGCTGTATTATGAAATAATCACCTTCCCTCCTCAAACGCTTGGGTATATTCTGAGGAATTCGAGGACCTTGTTGTATAGTAGGTGTTGTTACCTGGTACTTCATTATGAGTTGTCTGACAACAGACAAACAAAATTCACCATACGGTTGTCTGTTACCAGTCTTCATTTGGTACAGATTATATGCATTGAGCATTGAAATGTCCATGAGATGAAAGAAAAGTTTCATGTACCACTTGTAACTCTTACAAACACAATCAACAAAGCCAATTTGCATGTCACATTTGTCAACGAAGCGCATGTTTTGTGTATAATCAATCACTGTCACTGGTTTTCGAAAATGTTCATTAGTCACTCGATCAACTTTGCCACTGTCTTGCATTTCATTACGGTGAATGGTTGTCAATAATGTGACATCTCGTTTGTCATGCCACCGTAATGCCATGATGTCATTGGCAGTAAACACCTGCACATCATCACCACGAGCACCTGCGTTGAACCTGGGCATATATTTACAATTAGAACGCACTGTGCCACACACATCTGTCTTGTTCACTCGCAAGAAATAACTGGGTAAAGGGCTTGTGTACCAGTTATCGATATATAATGTATGCCCCTTACCAAAATCAAGTGCCATCATACTTCTCACTATGTCACCTGAGATATCCAATAACATCTTGGTATCTTTCAATGTTTTACATCCAGTGTATACAACAATATCCAATAACAGGCCACTGTCACACTCACAGAGTACAAATAGTTTTATACCAAAGCGTTTCCTCTTGCTCGGTATATACTGCTTGAATGACAGCCTACCTTTGAACAAAATGAAAGACTCGTCAATTACAAGATTCTTGAATGGATTAAAGTACATTGAACTTTTTTTTGAATATATAAAAACATTTCTAATCTTGTATAACCTGTCACTTCTGTCAGGCATGGTTTTGTCACTGAGTGCAACTTACGTAACAGTAAGATAAACCTGTTCACTGGGATGATTCCTTTTTTTTTTTTTTTTTATTCGCCGAGTATCTCTCCCGGCCGGTTCATTTTCCATGTAGTGGTGACCCGCCATTGGCTCCCTATCTGGGGAGTGTCTCGAGAACTTAAGTCTCCCATGGGAGGAGGTACAGTAACTCCTCATCTTTGGGACCAACTGTCCAGGCCTAGCCACATTCCCCACCCTCACGGGGCTCGTAGGGAGAAGCTAGGCCTCTGGTTTTGCCATCTACCCCTCAAAGGGGCTCGTGGGGATGCAGCTTTTGGCTGAAAGATGGTAGCAAGCTCAGGTGAGATTTCACTGAAGACCGGGGTTCAATTAAGACCGTCAGTTGGACCAGTATGCTTTTATATTATGCTTTAGACAGAGGCATAAGTATTATTGTTGCAAAAAGCAAATACATTTCTGCAACAGTCGTCTCTTTCCACCGGTGTAGTCTTGACTGTGGTGATATGATGATATTTGCCATGGTGTACTCAAAATACTTGTTACTTTCCCTGACAATAGTTTCCATCAAGGGCTGGTCAAAGAATATTTCAAAAAATTCCAGTTCATTGGCTGCGGTTCCAAGGGTACAAGTAGGTAGAATTCCACTTTGAGAGTCATCAAAGTGGTGGGGCTTGGGAAAAACATTGGGATTTTGCTGCCAATCCCAGATACGGTTTGCTGGTGGATACTGGACGTCATAGGCTGGTTGTGCGGGTAGTTGTGGTTGTGGTGGGCTGGTGGCTGACGCTCTGCTTTGTCCTTGAACTGAAGAGTCAGCAGCGTGGGTCCCAGCCTGGGCTGGTGAGTCACGCATGGCCGTGGCACTACCATCACCACTACCACCATCTACTGATGCCTGTGGTCTATCCATGCCAAGTGTAGCCACATCATCCTCACTTTCACTGTCTATTCCTGGTGTAGGGCCACGGGATGTACTCCTTCCAATGGGCACTGCATAGGGTACACTACCCGAGCGCATGCAGCAGCATATATACTGACGCTTCACTGGTGAATATGTTTCCTCACTATCACTACTCGAATGATCGTCAAGAGCAATAAAATCACAATCCATGTCACTATCATCATCATTACTGAAGTCAGAGGCCTGGCCACGCAAAAATCATAGTTTTCTCTTGCAATGAGGTACAACTGACCGTGACTGAGGAGTGCCCACACCAGAGGTAGAAGGTTGAGGATCGTCAGGGTTTTCTGCACTATTATCGATATCCTGGTCATTCCTTTCGGTCACTAACTGATCAAAGCCAAAGAATTCGTCTTCATTTCCACTTCCATCAGAGTCAGAACTATCAGATAGGAAGAGAAGAGTCCCAATTTTCCTTGGAGTGAGAGCTGCCTTGCGACGAGGCATGGTGAACAAAGGTAACTGAGCCAGAGTTCCCACAATGCTATGCAGGCGCCCTAGAATTTTTGTTTACGCACACACCCACCACGCAGACCCGTTCTTTCACATGTAGGCCTATGAGCGTTTTCGCGCTAAATTTGACACCGCTAGAATTTTGGCATAGATCTACGGTTTGGACCCTGAACGTGAAGCCGTAGATCTACGGGACGGACCCTGAAAGGGTTAACACTATCACTTTTGCAGCAACTCAATTATTGAATATAAGGACACAGTTTTGTATACTCATTGAATCTTTTTAAAGTCTTTCTTCATATTTTTATAAACATCATGGCCCTCTGTCTGTAATGATTTCACAAACGTGTTTGCCAAATCCTGATACAAATTGGACTGTATTAAAAGAGCAACTTAAAGGGCTTAAGATTTGTTTACAGATTACAATTTGGTACAGTTTCATACTTAACTTACATTAGTTACACTTCAATTTTTGTAACCATAGTTGCGATAAAGAACGATAACAATCAATATTAAAATTTATTTTTTGTATATGTATATAATCAATACCCTAAGCATTTAATACATACAAATATGCATTTATTAATTAAAATAACACTCCATTTAAAAACAAATCATATATCTTAAGGACTACTGGCTACAAAAATATGATGACTAATTAGCTACCTGTATCTGTTATAAATGGCTATATACTAAAAATGACCAACCAAATCATCTTGAGGAATTCCTGAATGTACTTTAACATCTACATCTACCGGCAAGCAAAAACTTAACTTCTGAATAGCTAAGAGCAAAGCTTGAGTAATACTCGTCAGTGATTGAAGTTTTTTACAGCATTATTCTTGCATTTGCAGTAGGGAGCATATGCCGAGCAGTCTTATTATTATTTTAGCTTGGGGTGAGCATTAAATCGTACCTCTGAGTTTCTGGGGTGTTCATCATCAACTTCTCAATCAAGTAGGAAGCAGATTCATTGAGGGTCATGGTGTGGGAGGTCCTGCTAACATTATCAGGACTAGGAGTGCGCATCCTGGCGGGAGACGTGATACTCATGTCAGTCCCCTGTTCGCTAGATGCATTATCACTACCTTGATGTTAGTCCACTCTCTATTACTGTCAAATTGTGGTTCTACTTTTAGCCTCTCAAATAATTAGCTCACCTTATTCCATTTATTAGCATACATCAGTTAAAGTGGGTTAGTACTGTACTTGAGAGGTAGTTATTCTAATTTTCTTGAATACTAGATCTGTGAATAAAACAGCCATCAACCAAATGCATATTTCACTTGATAGGTTAGGTACACCATGATATAATCATAAGCTGAGGTTAGGCAGTGAAATTCTGATGCACTCCCTCAGTATTAACAAAGGACATGCTCTGCAAAAGCTTACAGTACCATCAATGCCATTTTAGTTAAGCTGCAGTAAAATTGAGCCATGTAACAGGCATATAACATATATGAGGGTTGAGGGTCTGAGAGCTACTCTTGGATCCAGGAGCCAAGCTCATGGATAGCCTCCTAATACCACATGGGAATCAAGGTTACAGGATCCAGGTTTGCACAGAATGGCAATACTATACGAGTCATGGATCTGGGATCCCATATAATTGGTATAAGGACACAAAACAAATTTACAGTATGGCAAATTTCCAAGTGCAAAACTAAAGGATCCCAACTAAGTAAAGTGCTGTAGTAACATATAATGTTAGTGTTCTTGCCTTGTGTAACCAAGAATTTTTCAAACATGCAACAACTGCACTAAATTGTGGTTCAGGAGTTTAAAATATACATGCACATTCCAGAAGTTGTGTCACCTTACTTACAGAGTTGTTCAGTTTTAAGTTAAATAAAGAATTACATAGTATGTAAAATTTTCAAGTATAGATGTCATGTGATGTAAATGAGATTAACTTAATACTTCAATAGAAAACCAAACTTTTGTAATTTATTCTCAGAAATGTTACATTTAACATACAATAGTAAAGTCAAAATCTACAGTACAGTACAAACACCCAGAAAACAAAACAGGTATTTTTAAGCATGATATAAGGTAGAAGTGTGTGTGCAAATAACAAAAACTGCACTTTAACAAAGTATTTCAAAACTCAGAAAAATCACAAAAATGTGAAGTATATAAAGAGCTCCATTACATCTTGGGGTCCTCAAACCAGTAAATACAAGGAATCTTATGCTATTACAATTGCTTCAAGGTGTAATAATCTTTGAAAGTCTGTAAGTCATAATGTTTCATTTTCTTGGATTATCCTGGGCTTAATGTTCATAATGCCCATAACAACTGAGTGCTCAATACATTATTTTGTGTGTGTTTTTTTGCATGTGTGTGTGTTTTGTGAGTGTGCGTGTTTCATGTGTGTTTGTGTGTGTTTTTGTGTGTTTTTGTTGTGTGTTTTTTGTGAGTGTGTGTTAATGTGTATGTGGGTGTTTTTAGGTTGTCTGTTTTTTAGGTTGTCTGTTTTTCAGGTTGTCTGTTTTTCAGGTTGTCTGTTTTTCAGCTTCTCTGTTTTTCAGGTTGTCTGTTTTTTAGGTTGTCTGTTTTTCATGTTGCCTGTTTTCCAGGTTGTCGTTTTCCAGATTGTCTGTTTTCAGATTGTTTTTTTAGGTTGTTGTTTTTTAGGTGTCTCTTTTTCAGGTGTCTCTTTTTACAGGTGTCTCTTTTTCAGGTGTCTGTTATTTAGGTGTCTGTTATTTAGGTGTCTGTTTTGGTGTGTTTTTTAGGTGTCTGTTTTTAGGTGTCTGTTTTTAGGTGTCTGTTTTTTAGGTGTCTGTTTTTAGGTGTCATTTTTAGGTGTCCGTTTTTAGGTGTCCGTTTTCAGGTGTCCGTTTTAGGTGTCCGTTTTTTAGGTGTCCATTTTTAGGTGTCCGTTTTTAGGTGACCGTTTTTTAGGTGTCCGATTTTAGGTGTCTGTTTTTAGGTGTCTGTTTTAGGTGTGTGTTTTAGGTGTCTGTTTTTAGGTGTCTGTTTTTAGGCTGTTTTTCAGGTTATCTGTTTTTGGGTTGTCTGTATTTTAGGGTGTGCTTTTAGGTTGTCTTTTTAGGTTTCTGTTTTTTTAGGTGTCTGTTTTTCAGGCATCTATTATTTAGGTGTCTGGTATTTAGGTGTCTGGTATTTAGGTGTCTGGTATTTAGGTGTCTGGTATTTAGGTGTCTGTTATTTAGGTTTTCTTTTGTTAGGTGTGTTTTTGGGGGTGTCTATTTTTACAGGTTTTGTTTTTAGGTTTCCATTTTTTTAGGTTTCTATTTTTTTTGGTCTCTATTTTTTAAGTCTTCCTTTTCAGGGGACTGTTATTTGGGTGTCAGTTTTAGGTGTGTTTTTTAGGTGTCTGTTTTCAGGGGTATTTTTTAGGTTGTTTTTCAGGCTGTCGTTTTTTAGGTTGTCTGTATTTTAGATTTTTTTTACGTTGTCTGTTTTTTGGTTGTCCATTTTTAGGTGTTCTTTTTCAGGTGCCTGTCATTTAGGTGTCTGTTTTATAGGTGTCTGTTTTTTAGATCTCAATCCTAATGTCGCTAAAGCTAACTTATGACGCTGAGCTTGACTCTATCATCATTACTGATTCTATGTAATCACTGATGCTCTTAAACTCATATAATGACTCCAAAAAACATGCTCATTTAAGAAGCCAGGTATAGATACTCAAAAATCAGGGACAAAGGAATTAATGTACAATTGCTATGGATCCCATCACACATTGGATTACTCCTTCATGATAAAGTTGATATGTTAGCCAAGAAGAGTACCCAGAAGGAGAATGTAGATATAACTTTGGTATATCTGTGTTTTAGCTTAGGAATAATATTAGGAGAGAAGTAAAATAATGAAAATGATTGTTATAGGAATGCAGTTAGAAGCCTGAGTAGATCTATAACCCACTATGATAACATGAACGTAGATAAGTATGTTTATGGAGCAACGTGCAATGTGAAAAGACTGACCGATGTTGTAGTGGCCAGGCTTAGGCTTGGTTACAAGTACTTCTGGCAGTTTGGGAGACACACAGATGATGATCAAACTAAATGTAAATTATGTGATCAGGCATATGGTCACTGTCTTGAACACTGTGCTTAATTGTCCACTTACTGAAGAATACAGAGATAGACAGTATAATAACCTATGTGACATGTCAAGATATCTTATTAATGAAAATAAGATACCAGATATACTAAGCAAATTTCCTAAATTTGTTTGTAACAGATAAGTGAACTATAGATATGTAGATATAAATCCATATGTATTCCTGTTAACCCTTTGGGGCCTAGTTCCTAGGCCTTTTGTGTATCCATATGCTCTTGCACTACCGTCCACAGGATGGACATGGGGTGCACAATAAACTAGCCACTTCGGTGGCAGAATCTAAAATCTAAAAATCTTTCTCAGGTGTCTGTTATTTATGTGTCTGTTGTTTAGGTGTCTGTTGTTAGGTGTGTTTTTTAGGTGTCTGTTTCACTGGTGTCTGTTTTTAGGTGTCTGTTTTATTGGTATCTGTTTTTAGGTGTCTCTTTTTTAGGTCTCTTTTTCAGGTGTCTGTTATTTAGGTGTCTGTTTTAGGCATATTTTAGGTGTCTGTTTTAGGTGTATTTTTTAGGTTGTTTTTCAGGTTGTCTGTATTTTAGGGTGTCTCTTTTTGGGTTGTCTGTTTTTCAGGTGTCTGTCATTTAGGTATCTGTTATTTATGTGTCTGTTATATATGTGTCTGTGTGTCTGTTATTTAGATGTCTTTTATTTAGGTGACTGTTGTTAGGTGTGTTTTATAGGTGTCTGTTTTATAGGTGTCTGTTTTCAGCTGTCTATTTTTTTAGGTCTCTCTTTTTCAGGTGTCTGTTATTTAGGTGTCTGCTGTTAGGTGTGTTTTTTAGGTGTCTGTTTTATTGTGTGGTCTGTTTTTTAGGTGTCTGTTTTTTTAGGTTCTCTTTTTCAGGTGTTTGTTATTTAGGTCTGTTTTAGGTGAGCTTTCTAGGTGTCTGTTTTTAGGTGTATTTTTTAGGTTGTTTTTCAGGTTGTCTGTTTTTCAGGTTGTCTGTATTTTACGTTGTCTGTTTTGTTAGGGTGTCTGTTTGTTAGGTTGTCTGTTTTTTAGGTTGTCTGTTTTGTAAGTTGTCTGTTTTGTAGGTTGTCTGTTTTTCAGGTGCCTGTTATTTAGGTGTCTGTATTTAGGTGTCCATTGTAAGGTGTGTTTTTTAAATGTCTGTTTTATAGGTTTCTGTTTTTTAGGTGTGTTTTTTAGGTTGTTTTTGAGGTTGACTGTTATTCAGGTGTCTCTTTTTCAGGTGTCTGTCATTTAGGTGTCTGTTATGTAGGTGTGTTCTTTAGGTGTCTGTCATTTAGGTGTCTGTTATGTAGGTGTGTTCTTTAGGTGTCTGTCTTCAGGTGTCTGTTTTTAGGTGTGTTTTTTAGATTGTCTGTTTTTCAGGTTGTCTGTATTTTAGGTTGTCTGTTTTTTAGGTTGTCTGCTTTTAGGTGTCTCTTTTCAGGTGTCTGTCATTTAGGTGTCTGTTATTTAGGTGTCTGTTATTTAGGTATCTGTTATTTAGGTGTCTCTTGTTTAGGTGTGTTTATCAGGTGTCTGTTTTATAGGTGTACATTTTTCAGGTCTGTCTTTTTCAGGTGTCTGTTATTTAGGTGTCTGTTTTAGGTGTTTTTTCTTAGGTGTCTGCTTTTAGTATTGTTTTTTTAGGTGTATTTTTTAGGTGTGTTTTTTAAGTGTCTGTTTTTAGGTGTCTGTTATTAGGTGTGTTTGTGTGTGTATTTTTATGTGTGCTTTTGTGTATTTGTGTGTGTTTTTATGTGTATATGTTTGTGAATGTATTTTTGTGTGACTGTGTGTGTGTGTGTATACTCACCTAGTTGTGGTTGCAGGGGTCAAGTCACAGCTCCTTGCCCTGCCTCTTCACTGGTCACTACTAGGCCACTCTTCCTGCTCCATGAGCTTTATCATACCTCTTTTTAAATCTACGTATGGATCCTGCCTCCACTACATCACTTCCCAGACTATTCCACTTTCTGACAACTTGGTGACTGAAGAAATACTTCCTAACTTCCCTGTGAATCATCTGAGTCTTCAACTTCCAACTGTGACCCCTTGTTGCTGTGTCCCATCTATGAACATCCTGTCTCTGTCCACCTTGTGAATTTCTCCCAGTATTTTATATGTCGTCATCATATCCCCTCATCTCTCCTGTCCTCCAATGTCGTCAGGTCAATTTCCGTTAATCTCTACCCATAGAACATGCCCCTTAGCTTCCAGACCAGTCTTGTTGCAAACCTGTACTCACCTAATTGTGATTGTAGGGGTCAAGACTCGGCTCCTGGCTCCACCTCTTCACTGATCGCTACTAGGTCCTCTCTCTCTCTCATTCCCATGAGCTCCGGAACTAACCTTGTTGGAAACCTCTGCACTTTCTCTAATTTCTTAACGTGCTTGACCAGGTGTGGATTCCAAACTGGTGCTGCATACTCCAGTACGGGCCTGACATACACAGTGTACAGTGTCTTGAGAGATTCCTTACTAAAATATCAGAACGCTATTCTCAGGTTTGCCAGGCGCCCATATGCTGCATATGTTATCTGGTTGATGTGTGCTTCCGGAGACGTACTCAGTGTTATACTTACCCCAAGATCATTCTCCATGAGTGAGGTTTGCAGTCTTTGTCCACCTAGCCTATACTCTGTCTGCAGTCTTCTTTTTCCTTCCCCAATCTTCATGACTTTGCATTTGGCAGGGTTGAATTAAAAGAGGCCATTGTGGACTATTGTTCAGCCTGTCCGGTTCTTTGTAGTCCCCCCGACCCATTGATTTAATTCTCCTCTTTAAACTTACATTATCTGCAAACAGGAACCTTCTGGTCTGTCAAAAACTGTGTGTGTGTGTTGTGTGTGTGTGGTGTGTGTGTTGTGTGGGTGTGTGTGTGTGTTGTGTGTGTGTGGTTGTGGGGTGTGTGTGTGTGATGTGTGTGTGTATACCTAGTTGGGGTTGCGGGGTCGAGTCCGAGCTCGGGCCCCCGCCTTTTTCACTGATCGCAAAATAGGTCAATCTCCCTGAGCGTGAGCTTTATCATACCTCTGCTTAAAGCTATGTATGGATCCTGCCTCCACTACATCGCTTCCCAAACTTTTCCCACTTACTGACTACTCTGTGGCTGAAGAAATTACTTCCTAACATCCCTGTATTTCATCTGTGTTTTCAGCTTCCAACTGTGTCCCTTTGTTTACGTGTCAATCTCTGGAACATCCTGTTTTTTGTCCACCTTGTCAATTCCTCTCAGTTTTTGTATGTCGTATCATGTCCCCCCATATTCTCTCCTGTCCTCCATTTGTCGTCAGGTTGATTTCCTTAACCTCTCCTCGTTAGGACTTTACCTCTTAGCTCTGGGAAACTAGTCTTGTTGCAAACCTTTGCACTTTCTCTAGTTTCTTTACGTGCTTGGCTAGGTGTGGGTTCCAAAAACTGGTGCCGCATACTCCAATATGGCCTAACGTAACGGTGTACAGGGTCCTGAACGATTATTTATTAAATGTCGGAATGCTGTTCTTGAGGTTTGCTAGGCGCCCATATGCTGCAGCAGTTTATTTGGTTGATGTGCGCTTCAGGAGATGTGCCTGGTGTTATACTCCCCCAAGATCTTTTCTTGAGTGAGGTTTGTAGTCTCTGACCCCCTAGGACTTTTACTCCGTCTGCGGCTTCTTTGCCCTTCCCCCAAACTTCATGACTTTGCACTTGGTGGGATTGGAACTCCAGGAGCCAATTGCTGGACCAGGTCTGCAGCCTGTCCAGATCCCTTTGTAGTTCTGCCTGGTCTTTGATCGAGTGTATTCTTTTCATCAACTTCACGTCATTTTTGCAAACAGGGACACCCAGAGTCTATCCTTCCGTCATGTCGTTCACAAATACCAAACAGCACTGGTCCTAGGGCTGACCCTGCGGGACCCGCTGGTCACAGGTGCCCACTCTGACACCTCGCCACGACCATGACTCGCTGCGTTTCCTGACAAGTATTCCTGATCCATTGTAGTGCCTTCCTGTTATCCCTGTTGGTCCTCAGTTTTTGCACCAAATTCTTGTGTGGAACTGTGTCAAACGCCCTTTTTGCAGTCAGAAAATGCATCACCCACCCTCTCTCTCTGTTTCTGCTGTACCATGTCATAGAACTCCAGTAGTGTGTGTGTGTGTGGTGTGTTGGGGTGTGGGTTTTGTGTGTGTGTGTGTGTGGTGTGTGTGTGTGTGTGTTGTACTCACCTAATTTTGGTTGCAGGGGTCGAGACTCAGCTCCTGGCCCCGGGTCTTCACTGATCGCTACTGGGTCCTCTCTCTCTTTGCTTCCTGAGTTTGTCATACCCCTTCTTAAAATATGTATGGTTCCTGCCTCCACTACTTCATTTCTGGCATTCCCCTTTCTGACAAAACATGATGAAGAAATACTTCCCAACGTCCCGTGACTCGCCTGAGTCTTCAGCTTCCAGTTGTGACCC
>NW_026468851.1:0-11811 GCF_026875155.1 Cherax quadricarinatus | reverse complement strand
CAACCCCCCCCCACTGGGCACTCTTCCCACACTCACACAAGTGTACCACATAGTTACACCCTAACCACAAGTTCTCACCTAGCTCACCCTCCCCCCAAGTGTGCTACTAGCCACACCCTTACCAAAAGTGCACCCCCTAGCCCCCACCCTCCCCCACAAGTCCCACCACTTAGCCAAACCCCCATAAGTGCACCACTTAGCCACACCTTTCCCCCCAGAAGTTGCCCACCTAGCCCCACACTCCCCAGAAGTGAACCTCCTAGCACACCCTCCCTAAAAGTGTACCATCTATTTCACACTCTCCCAAAGTGCACCACTTAGCCACACATTCCCTCACAAGTGCACTACCTACCCACACACACCCCCCAAGTGCACTACCTAGCCAAACTCCCCAGAACTGCACAACCTACCCAAACCACCCTCCCCACAAGTGCACTACCTAACCACACCCTCCCCCACAAATACACCACCTATCCACACACACACCCCCAGGTGCACTACCTAGCCAAAACACCCGCAAATGAACCACCTATTGACAATCCTCCCTCATATGTGCACTACCTAACCACCCCCTCCTCCATAAGTGCCCCACCTAGTCACACCCTCCCCCACAGGGCACCACCTAGCCATACCCTCCCCCACAAGTGCCCCCTCTAGCCACACCCTCCCCACAAAGTGCACTACCTATCCACATACACCCCCACAAGTGCACTACCTATCCACACCCCACCCCCACAGGTGCACTAACCTAGCCAAAACATCCACAAATGCACCACCTCTCGACACCCTCCCTCACTGTGCACTACCAAACCACACCCTCCCCACATAAGTGCACCAGCTAGACACACCCCCCCCACAAGTGAACCCCCTAGCCATTCCCTTCCCCCCACAAGGCACCACCTAGGCCATCCCCCCCCATAAGTGCACCACCTACCCATCCCCACACAAGTGCAGTACTGTTGCATGCAAAGAGTATGTAATCTTTATTCAGAGCATGTTAACACACTCACATAGGCTGCTCTCAACCAGTGAACCAGATGCTAAGGGTCTGTAGATTCAGCGGGGCCCAATCGTCAGACCAGTATCTAGGTTCAGCTAATCACATGTGGATCTGGCAATTCTGAAGGTGACATGGTTACCACTCACCTTTTCACCCTTGTCATTTTCAGTCTTCTGCTGGTTGAAGCATGGTGGTCTGCTCTCTCTTGGCTGCTGTTTTGCCTTGATTACCATGGCATGCACTAATACCTATTGCTGTACATAGTGCATATAGTGTACATACTTCTGTTTATACTTGGTGAAGGATAACATAACTCAAAGTTTTCTTCTGTGTTTATTTTGCCCCCTTTACACCGAAGATAAGAGGCCTTTGAGCAATATGGGTTGTAATATTGGTAGCCTGTCCAAGATCTGGAGCTGGACTTAGAGCAGGAGCTGAACCTAGAGTTGAAGTTGAAGCAGGAAGTAATATCATAGATATCTGGCTATCTGGCATTGCGTCAGCTTTGCCAATGCTTCACGAATTTTGCGTGTCAACTTTTCATTCACTTCGTTATGCTATCATGTGAGTATTCTACAGTTGTACAGTGCATAGCTGCGCATGTATTGCACTTGTGTGTTATGTTGGGGTTAATGCCTTCTAGATGAGTCAGACAGTTAGTGTCTGAATTCATTCTATTAAACTTGCCTAAGTTTTCTTTACAGCGTTGCTGGCGAATTGCTCATTCCATCGGCATTGAGTATTAACGCTGTGCAGCTTCATAACCTTATAAAGGTCAGACTTCAGGCAGAAGAGATGGCATATCAGACTCCTCCTCCTACAGAAACCTGGAGTAAATCCCAGCTGAGGTTCCTACAAAAAGAGGGAAAAGACAAAACCCCTGAGCAAAACCAACAGTCTCATGTGATCGGGGTTGTCTGAAGGTGAGTCAGTTGCATTGGCGCTTGAGTTGGCAAAAATCAATGTTGAGCAAACCAGGGAACAGCAAACCTATGCTAAGTAAGAGTTTGATAGGAAAAAAGAGAGGAGGCAATTTACTCAAGTTGCAAATGACTTTACTTTGCAAAAACCAGTACAGCTTGTTCCTCGTTTCGTTGAAGTTTAGCCTGAATTATTTTTCAAATCATTCGAAAACCAAGCTCGAGCTTTAAGGTGGCTGGAACAGCATTGGGCATCTTTGGTGCATACAGCGCTGTTTGGTAAGGCACAGGTATTTACATTTAGTGTTAAATAAAAACTGATTTCAGTAATTTTTCAGGTGGTGAAGACCACGGTTCTTGGTGTTTATCAATGTATTCCTGCCAAGTACAGAAAGGAATTCAAGCTAGGTAGTCAACAGCTGGGACAGTCCTTTGAATTTGAAGATCTGGAGCAATTAATATTGGTGGATAACCTGCTGGAGTCTGTTGGGCCAGTGGTTCGAGTCTTTTTGCAGGATCACATGTTGATCACTGCAGAGGCAGCAAGATTGGCTGATATTTTTTAAACCAACCGCTCCTTGTCCAAGCGATCCCTTCTTTCTTTTCAACAGCTTGGCATGATGTGCAAGAAAGGTATAAAATACCGACAATATGAAAGTTAAGACACATGTGCAACATCTGGAAATCTTTATTGTAGACGTTTCGCCATCCACTGGATGGCGAAACGTCTACAATAAAGATTTCCAGATGTTGCACATGTGTCTTAACTTTCATTCAGCTTGGCATGAGCAGAGACCGTCGACGAAAAGTTCCTGATTGGAGAATGAAGTGCCAGCAGGAAGGAGAACAGCGATGTCAGCCAACTAAGTCACCTGGTGAGCCACGCTACTCAACATATGGTCAACCTGGTGAGCGACAAACTCAACATGGTGTATCCCGACAACAGTACCCAGAGCAGCACCAGCCACAACGTTAGCAAGGAGCTAAGATCAAAAAGGTTGCTTGCTTCCATTGTAATAAATCAGACCTAACTGCCCAAATAAACCCAACCATTAGGAAAGAAGTAGAGAAGGAGATGGCCCCATATTATAGTAACTGTCAAATATCTCTTCAAGAAAATTCAAAGAAAATCAAAGTCAGAACCTCTAGGGATACTGGAGCATATTGCTCACTTTTAAGAGGGAGTAGTTCCCCTCTCTTAGCACATCTCATTACAATCCTCCATTCTTTTAGAAGCTTATGGAGGAGCACTGTTTTCTGTCCTCTTACATAAAATATATGTGCAGAGCAAGTATTGCACTGGACATTTGACTGTAGGTGTTTCTGATGGATTTCCTATGCAAGATGCCATGTTATTACTGGGTAATAACATTACAATTTCTAGTACATGTCCAGAACCAATAATGATTAATTCTTTTCCGATGTAGACCATAACTCGGGCAAAATCCCAAGGGATCTCTGATGAGAATGCTAGCCTATGCTTGGACGACTCTGATCTCGGAATAGCCAATTTGTTTTACAAGGAAAACTGGCCAGGGCCTCGTAAATTTAGTGAACAGACCCAGATCAAGCCTTCCTATTCCAGTGTTGCAGAATTGCCAGATGTCCTTCCGAGAGGAACAGCAGAAAGACCCTTCATTAAATATCGCTTTTCAGGCAGCCATGGGTAAATCCTTCTCAGATCACCCAGTTAAATATAAAATTAAAAACGACTTCTTAGTCTGCACTGAGATTGGTAAGGAGATAGAAGGAAGGCAGGTTAGTAGTTCCAAAAAAGTTTAAACTTCAAATATTAAATATAGCTCATAACTCTTCATTAGGAGGCCACTTAGTAATTACTAAAACACTACATAGAATATTAAAAGAATTCTTTTGGCCAATTTAAGGTAGGATGTGAAGAATCACATCCCCTGTTGTAGAGAATGTCAGCACGTGGGGAAACCTGGACACCCCATTAAACCTTCACCCCTCCATCCTATACCTGTTAATGGAGAACCTTCCACAGAGTTAATTATAGATTGTGTAGGTCCACTACCTAAATCCAAGTCTTGGAATAAGTGCTTATGTACCATTATGGATAGAGTAACTAGATACCCAGAAGCAATTCCCATGCGCAGTATCAGTAGCAATTCTTAAAGCTTTAACTAAGTTTATCTCTTGCTTTGGCATTCCTAAATCTATTCAAAGTGATCAAGGTACTAATTTTACTGCCAAAGCCTTTAGAGAAGCATTAACTAGGATAGGGATAATTCACAACATATCCACTGCCCATCATCCTCAGTCCCAAGGCACCTTGGACAGATTCCATTAGACGTTTAGAAGCCATGATAACTTTTTTGTATGCATTTTTCTACAGACTGGGATGAATCACTACCTTTGTTGCTGTTTTCAATAAGGGAAACTGTGCAGGAGTTTACAGGGTATAGTCCGTTTGAGCTGATCTTTGGGCACAATGTACGAGGTCCTCTTCGGGTGCTCAAAGAAGGATGGATGGGAGAAGACGTCTGCTCAACACTCTACAACCCTTCATCAAGGTTGCAGGTGGCACGTCAGTTGGCTAAGGCTAACTTAAAGGCAGCTCAAAACACGATGGAACAGAGGTATGAGAGAAATTCAAAGTTTCGCTCCTTCCAACCACGAGACAAGATGTTGGTACAAGAACCTATACCTGACCACACCTTAAAAGCTAGATTTACGGGACCTATGTAAATTGTAAGTAAATTACCTGACATAAATTATGTGGTGTCTCCCCTTGACAAGACCAAAAACTAAAACTTACCACATTAATCAAACTAAAGCATTTAATACACCAGATAAAGTCTCAGTAATGACTCTGTCCTCTGCATCTGAAGATGACCTGACTCTTTGCACTCTATTTCTGAGATTAATGTAAAGTTTTCCAATTCTGTCGTCCTCAAGGACCCCAGCCCTGTAATGGTGGGACTATCTAAGAATCAAGTAACAAGTGTAATTGCGCTCTTACAATCTTACCTTGATACCTTTTCAGATGTACCGAAAAAATGTACACTAGGATATCATGACGTAGATGTTGGAAACTCTAAACCTATTAAATTCTCCCCCTACAGAGCTAATCCTGAAAAGGAGAGGCTACTTCAGCAGGAGGTAGACTTTCTGTTAGAGCATGGGTTAGTAGAGGTATCTTCTGGTCCATGGGCTTCCTCATAAATCCTTGTTAAGAAAGCTGATGGAGGTTTTCGAATGTGCACAGAATACCGTAAGGTGAATGAGGTCACAATTGCAGATGCTTACCCTCTGCCACGTCTGGATGACATAATCGACTGTGGGTAAGGCTACTTTTGTGTCCAAGTTAGACCTCCTTAAAGGTTACTATCAGGTACCTTTGACAGATAAGGCGAAAAATATCTCTGCCTTTGTAATTCCAGGAGGTCAGTATCAATATACAGTTACCCCCTTCAGAATAAAACACTGGCTCACATCATTCCAGAAACTGATCCATCAATCTATTAAAGGACTTGAAGGCACGGCAGCTTATCTAGATGACATAGTTATTGTGCCAGATACTTGTTTAAGCTTAAAGCTCTCTTTGAGACCTTCCAGAGTTTCCACTTAACTGTTAACTTATCTAAGTCTTCCTTCGGCCATGCTACTGTTAATTTTTTGGGGCCATGAAGTAGGTAGTGGCAAAGTGGCCCCTAAATTTGCTAAAATTCTTGCCATTAAAAATTATCCAGTACTTCATGATAGGAAATCCCTCCAACGTTTCTTATGTATGGTGGGATTTTATGGAAGATATTATAGCCCCTCTAACCTTACTTACCAGTCCCAAAGTCCCCTTTAAAAATATCTCTGCCTTTGTAATTCCAGGAGGTTAGTATCAATATACAGTTACCCCCTTCGGAATAAAACACTCGCTCGCATCATTCCAGAAACTGATCCATCAATCTATTAAAGGACTTGAAGGCACGGCAGCTTATCTAGATGACATAGTTATTGTGCCGGATACTTGTTTAAGCTTAAAGCTCTCTTTGAGACCTTCCAGAGTTTCCACTTAACTGTTAACTTATCTAAGTCTTCCTTCGGCCACGCTACTGTTAATTTTTTGGGGCCATGAAGTAGGTAGTGGCAAAGTGGCCGTTAAATTTGCTAAAATTCTTGCCATTAAAAATTATCCAGTACTTCATGATAGGAAATCCCTCCAACGTTTCTTATGTATGGTGGGATTTTATGGAAGATATTATAGCCCCTCTAACCTTACTTACCAGTCCCAAAGTCCCCTTTAAAAATATCTCTGCCTTTGTAATTCCAGGAGGTTAGTATCAATATACAGTTACCCCCTTCGGAATAAAACACTCGCTCGCATCATTCCAGAAACTGATCCATCAATCTATTAAAGGACTTGAAGGCACGGCAGCTTATCTAGATGACATAGTTATTGTGCCGGATACTTGTTTAAGCTTAAAGCTCTCTTTGAGACCTTCCAGAGTTTCCACTTAACTGTTAACTTATCTAAGTCTTCCTTCGGCCACGCTATTGTTAATTTTTTGGGGCCATGAAGTAGGTAGTGGCAAAGTGGCCCGTAAATTTGCTAAAATTCTTGCCATTAAAATTATCCAGTACTTCATGATAGGAAATCCCTCCAACGTTTCTTATGTATGGTGGGATTTTATGGAAGATATTATAGCCCCTCTAACCTTACTTACCAGTCCCAAAGTCCCCTTTAAGTGGACCTCAGAATGTCAAGAGGCTTTTAGTAAAACCAAATTACCCCTTTGTACAGCAACTATTCTATCTCCTGATTTCTCCAAACCCTTTGCATTACAGGTTGATGGCTGAGTCTGGGGTGAGGGCTGTTATGCAGGGTTCTGCATGACATCGTAATGTACATATAGTGGAGAAGTGTGCCATATGTAGTATGAATGTTATAACTGTACAGAATAATTTTATAATTCATAATGTGCATTTGGGGTACTGTAAAAAAGGTTAAACTATAATTATAAAGAAATCTGCTAGGGATTTATTTTCCAACTATGTTTGGGTACGCTGGGTAAGCGTGGCTGGGGGCAGTCACGTGGAGTCATCATGGTGTGGAGGCTGGCGTCGGAGATGCTGTGTGTTTAAGCTAATTTTTGTAGTTGTGTACTCCTTTTGTTTAACCAACTCAAGCCATAGGCTCTTCTATGGCTTACCTGTATGTTCACCTAGGCTCTGACATGATCAGGGTGCTGTGGGATGAGTGAGGAAATAAGAAATGGGGTTGGTAGTGGAGTAGTGACGGCCTGGTGCTGACTAGGCCTAGTGGTTATGGTGGCTGGACCTCCAGCCAGCTGTTTCTTGTGTATCCTCATTTGGGCGTTTAGGATTAAGGTGTTTCTAGAGTGTGTATATAGTGTTATGATGAATAAATAGATATATTTTCCTAACTAAGATTTTTACCTAACCCTCTGTTAACTAACCCATGGAAGTAACACATTCTGGTTTAGCGCTTTCTGTTTTGACTGGGATAGCCCTGGGTGGCCTGTTTATGCTTGAGATGTGTGTAACTTTTACCTTTGCCCTTAGACAAAGCTCAAGCCCCCAGCTATCCCACATTTCTGTGTAACATGGGGGCCTGTATATGGGAGAATTATCAAATTTTATATGGTAATTCAAGTTTGCAACCTGGAAAATCAGTAACCATTATTTACTGGGTTGGTTAGAGGAAGCATTCACTATAGCAATGTTGCTGGTTTTAGGGTGTTATTATTACCTGATAGTTTGTGCATAATTTACCCTTGCAGGTACAATCTTGCTGATTTTTAGGGGGTTATGTTTACCTAAATTTCTGGGAATAATTTTCCTTTACAGGTGCAGTAGCTCCATTTTTTCTGCCTGGATTTTCTTGTGTGCAATCCTGTTTAATTTTGGGGAGTCACATGACAATCACTCCTTGTGAATTTTACTATTTCAGTGTATGTACTTTGCTATGTGCTTTATTTTATATCAGTAAGTTCTGTGGCTAATAGCAAGATTTGATGCTATTGTTTCCCAAAATGGCTGACACTAGTGAAAATTCTGGGGATGACATGTATTTGGAAGGTGACATTGAATCAAATTCCCATGTTAGGGACCTGGATAAGGAAGTAGAAATTTTACGAATGAAATTAGCCCTAGTTGCAGAAGAAAAGGAACGGTTAAGGATTGAACATGCAAAGATCCAGGAACAGAGAGCCTTAGAGGAGCTTAGGGCTCAAGAAAGAGCTAAAGAGAGGCAGCTTGCTTTTCACCCAGACACAGACACGAGGGTAGATGTTTTTCATTTTGGGTAAAGCCATAAAATTTGTGCCCAAATTATAGAGGGAAAAATCCAGACCAGTTTTTTCTGTTATTTGAAAGTACAGCCAAATCCCAAATTTGGCCGAAAAAGGAATGGGCGACATTAGCAAGGACCCAATTGGTTGGTAAAGGGTTACAGGCTGTTAGTTCTTTAGAGGGATCGGCCTTTTCTGATTATCATAAGCTAAAAGAGGTAGTTTTACTGGCTTATCAAATGTTGCTGGAAAGGTACCGGCAGAAGTTTAGAGGACTAAAGTTTCAGTCAGGGCAGTCTTTGGTGGAATATGGTAAGGAGAAGATGTCACTTCTAAATAGGTGGTGTCGCTCAAAGGGGGTGGTAGGCAATTATGAAGGTGTAATTACCTTAATTTTGTTGGAGGATCTTTTGAGAAATGTTCCTCTTGACCTTAAGGCATATCTTGAGGAGAAGGATCTTGATGATTTTAATAATGCTTTAGAGCTGGGAGACAGATTTTTAGCTAACCAAAAATTTGGTAGTAGTTACCACCCCCACATACTAATAATGGTAAGTTTTCTCCACCCACCAATAGGAATAAGAAATTTCAGAAGTTTAAGCCACCCATTTACCAGCCTAATAACCACCAGAGTTTTAATAAGCCTAATTTTCCAGTACATACCCGAGAAGGTTTTAAGTCAGTTGTCACAGGTCCAGGACTACAGGGGACAGGTAGAAAGAGTCAGTTCCCCAAGATCATGGGCCCCAGCCTATGTCAAGTGTGCAGGGGGCTTTTAAACCTTATCACTGTACATATTGCAATAAACAGGGCCACCTGCAGCCATATTGTCGAAAGATGCTTAGAGACCAGGCTGCAGCAGATGCTTTTCCAGTAAGTACACCGGTTACACATGATGTTGCTTGCATTGCAGTCTTGCCCCAAGGTATTCAAAGAAGACCAGCTGTCTTAGACCCTCGCATGAAGGTCTATTCAAGTACGTCTACTGTGGCCTTACACCAAAATGAAGGTAGGGTCACGGGTGTTATGTCTTTGAGGGACACTTGTAGCACATACATCTTGCTTCGCAGGGGTGTATTGCCAGTGTCGGATGACACCTACACTGGATTGGACATTTTTCTTAAAGGGATAACTGGAGTCCCTGTCAGGACTCCAGTGCACAGGTTATGGGTAGAGTCTGTGTACCAGTCTGGGTACCTACCTGTAGGTATTGCAGAAGTTGTACCTTTTGCAGGAGTTGACCCTTTTACTATGCAACAACGTTGTGGGACTCCCCAAAAGTGAGGAATTTTTGGTTTTGCAGGACCCTGCCTTAAAAGGTGGTAATGACCTAATTGGAGCGACGGGCCTGAAAATTTTTCAGTGTGCCTAGGGCCCAAACAGGGGGAAAAGGCAGGAGCTGTGCCCCTGTAACCCTTTTGCACACGTGGTGAGGTTTGGGCCTGGGGAGCCCGTTCATTGAGCCTGACCGCAGGAGCCTGAGCAGTGATGGGAAACCCGGGTCAATGGACTCGGTTTGGGGAAGTGGTCTTGGGGCTGATGTAGGAAAAAAAACCTGACTCTGCAGCAGTGAGTGAGGCCCCGGGGAAGGGTTTTGCCCCCGGGACGTATTCATTTATCAGCTGTTTCGGAAGAGTGGTTCCCAAATTTACCAAAGGGTTTTTTTTGCAGGTTTATCCCAAATGAGCAAGATCTTTTTAAAAGG
This sequence comes from Cherax quadricarinatus, assembly GCF_026875155.1. Lineage (NCBI taxonomy): Eukaryota > Metazoa > Arthropoda > Malacostraca > Decapoda > Parastacidae > Cherax > Cherax quadricarinatus. The sequence goes on along the minus strand of NW_026468851.1, from coordinate 1,917 downwards.
ACCCGTTTACGTGGCCCCCAGCGAACTTTTAAAATGTCTTTTCAGTTTTTTTTTCGTTTGAAGGAAAGGCTTTTGTGTTAAAAACGGGGGGGAGCTAAAAAATCGGTTTTTTTTTTTAATAAAAACCTTTCCCAAAGGTTACCGAGTCTATACCCTTTTGAATAATTTTGTGTGGTGGTTTTTAGATTTTGGTGAAAAAATTTTTTTCTCTTAGGCTTTGCACAAATCACCCAGGTCATATTTTTGAAATGTCATGTAGTTTTGGAGGCCTATTGAGGGTTTAAAATTTTCCTGTTAAACATCCAGGAGTAAAGAAAAGCCCTGGGTTTTTCCCCGTCCTCAGGGGCAATGATGCTTGTTTTACCCGTACAGAAGGACTGGGGGTGAGGGGAACTCCCTCCTTTTTATTACCCTGTGGGGGGAAACATCTGGGGGAAACATTAAGTCATGTGTACTGAGGTGGTGATGTTTTTCCCGCGGTGTTTTTTTTTTGTTTCAGAAAAGCTTGGTAAGTGAGGGGGGTGGCAAATTTTTTGGCACCCGGGCTGCCAGTCGCCAGGATGAGTGGGCCATGAGGGGTTGAACATTCTGGAAGCTGGAGAGATGGGATTGGCATTGGAGCTGGGTCCTGGGAAGGCTATGATGGAACTGTGTGGGGGCTTCAAAATGATGGTGGATAAGGTCCCTGAGAAAGATAATGTAAGCAGGAAAATTGTAAGAGATTGTGGAAGACTTGGATCTTCTGAAAGACTGGTTGTAGTGTTGGCTCAGCCATAGTGCCCCTTAGTGAAAGAGTTTCGGGATGCTGAAAAATGGGGCCATGTTAACCCCCATGAGGTAGAGGTTTTGAAATTTGTGCAATGTCAGCTGGCCTGGCATGATGTAAGCTGAGGTGAAATAGGTTCCTTGAAGGTTATAAAAAGGAAGTGATGTGTTTATTTCTAGAGACTGTGTTTGTATCCAGCGAGAGTCGGTGGACGTTGTCTTTTACTGGTCTCACACTAGGTGATACCTTGAAAACGTGCACTGACTGCCGCCAGGTACATTTAAGAAATAAGGTTTTGTCTCCTCTTTATGAACTACATGCAAATTGTGTGAATGAACCGTGGGGGGGTTATCTGATTCCCATGACCATGTGTGCCAAGGACACACCCCTATTTGTAACTTTAATATCTCTGTACATGAACTTTTTGTATGCCATTAACCCTCAAGATCTTTTATGTATAATCCTGAGTTACCCACCCCAGGTTTTGCAAAATTATACAGGGGTTGGGGAAGTCTTGTTGCAAGGTAGAGCAGGGCAAGTAATGCCTCTCAGCTGCTTCTCGGCAAAAAGTAACAGGCACCAAAGAAGTTATACCACCATAGAAAAGGAGGCTCTTGCTTTAGTGTTGGCAGTGCAACATTTTGAGGTGAATATATTATCATCAGTTCACCCTATAACTGTGTATAGTGACCATAATCCTTTATGTTTCCTTCACTTAATGAGGAACCACAATCAGAGACTTACAAGGTGGGCCTTGTTTCTCCAACCTCTTAATCTTGTGATTCATTATGTGAAGGGAGCAGAGAATGTGGTTGCTGATGCCTTGTCTGTGTTTATTTAAGTGCACGATTGTCATGTACAGATCACTTATCTATTCTTATTTTGCAGTGATTTGCGATAGACAAGCAGATGGAACCCTAGACCACCCAAGGGAGAAGGGCAGGGTGAGCTGGAGCTGGAGGTATCAGGATTCCCTAGTGTGTGTGTGTGTTTTGGGGTAGTCACATCAAGTGCCATGCCTAGGTAAGGTATGCTACGTTTTTTAGGTGTTGGCTGGAATGCCTCGCCTCTGTTTTATGTTGGTATAGGGACTGTTTGGGCCAAGTTTTAGGAATGGGGCTGGCGGTGATGCCCCCCCCTGTTTGGGTATG
>NW_026468850.1:0-12757 GCF_026875155.1 Cherax quadricarinatus | reverse complement strand
CCAGTTTGCAGTGTTCTTCTATGTTCTTATTTTAAATGTCGCTATCATATCCCCCCTATCTCTTCTGTTCTCCAGTGTCGTCAGATGGATTTCCCTTAACCTCTCCTTGTAGGACATGTTCCTTAGCTCTGGGGGTAGTCTTGTTGCAAACCTTTGTACTTTCTTTAGTTTCCTTATTTATTTGATTAGGTGCGGGTTCTAAACTGGAGCTGCATACTCCAATATAGGCCTAACGTACACGGTGTACAGGGTTCTGAATGATTCCTTATTGAGATATCGAAATGCTCTTCTTAGGTTTGCTAGGTGCCCGTATGCTGCAACAGTTATTGGGCTGTTGTGGGCCTCAGGAGATGTGCCCTGTGTCATACTCACCCCAAGATCCTTTTCCTTGAGTGAGGTTTGTAGTCTCTGGCCCCGTAGACTATATTCCATCTGCAATCTTCTTTGCCCTTCCCCAATCTTCAAGACTTTGCACTTAGTGGGGTTGAATTCCAAGAACCAGTTGCTGGACCAGGCCTGCAGCCTGTCCAGGTCCTTTTTTTTAGCTCTTCTTGGTCTTCATTTGATTGAATTCTTCTCATCAACTTCTCATCTGCAAACAGGAACACTTCTGAGTCCATTCTTTCCGTCATGTCGTTCACAAATACCAGAAACAGCACTGCTCCTAGAAATGACCCATGTGGAACCCCGCTCGTCACAGGTGCCCACTCTGACACCTCACCACGTGCCATGACCGCTGTGGTCATCCTAACAAGTATTCTCTGATCTATTGCAGTGCCTTTCCTGTTATCCCTGCTTGGTCCTCCAGCTTTTGCACTAACCTCCTGTGTGGAACTGTGTCAAACACCTTCCTACTGTCCAAGAAAATGCAATTTACCCACCCCTCTCTCTCTCTCTTGTCTTACTACTGTCACCCTGTCATAGAACTCCAGTAGGTTTGTGACAGGATTTCCCATCCCTGAAACCATGCTGGCTATCATTGATGAGCTTTAATGCTTCGTGTCTCTCCTTTTTTAAAACATGGGACTACATTTGCTGTGTTCCATACCTCGGGTAGTCGTCCTGTTTTGATAGATGTGTTGAAGATTGTTGTTAGGGGTACACATAGCACCTCTGCTCCCTCTCTCAGTACCCATGGAGAGATGTTATCTGGCCCATCGCCTTTGAGGTATCCAGTGCACTTAGCAGCCTCTTCACTTCTTCCTGGGTTGTATGTATTGTTTCCAACACTTGATGGTGTACCCCACCTTTCTGTCTTTCTGGAGTCCCTTCTGTCTCCTCTGTGAACACTTCTTTGAACCTCGTGTTGAACTCCTCACATACTTCATGGTCATTTCATGTGAACTCCCCCCCTTCCTTCCTCAGCCTTATCACCTGGTCCTTGACTGTTGTTTTCCTCCTGATGTGGTTGTACAATGGCTTTGGATCATATTTAGCTTTCGCTGCTTTATCATAAGAACATAAGAGCATAAGAAAGAAGGAACATTGCAACAGGACTACTGACCCATGCGAAGCAGGTCCATGCCACACCCCGGTCTAGAACAATGACCACCTTGTCACGTCACTCTTACTTACTTAAGGGCTCTGGTGGCCTGGTGGTTAACGCTCTCGCTTCACACGGTGAGGGCCTGGGTTCGATTCCCAGCCAGAGTAGAAACATTGGACGAGTTTCTTTCCACCTGTTGTCTATGTTCCCCATCAGTAAAATGGGTACCTGGGTGTTAGTCGACTGGTGTGGGTCGCATCCTGGGACACTGACCTAAGGAGGCCTGGTCACAGACCGGGCCGCGGGGGCGTTGACCCCCGGAACTCTCTCCAGATAAACTCCAGATAAGGAAGGAGCACGGCACCAGACCTGGTAGCCCAAACTAGTCAGATCCAACTCACACCCACTCATGTGTTTATCCAACCTATTTTTACAGCTATACAAAGTCTTAGCTTCTATGACGGTACTTGGGGGTTTGTTCCACTCATCCACAACTCTATTACCAAACCAGTGCTTTCCCTATGTCCTTCCTGAATCTGAACTTTTCCAACTTGAAACCATTGCTGCGAGTCCTGTCTTGGCTGGATATTTTCAGCACGGTATTGCCATCCCCTTTTATTTATTCCTGTTTTTCATTTATACACCTCAATCATATTCCCCCTAATTCCACGCCTTTCTAGAGAGTGAAGATTCAGGGCCCTCAGTCTATCCTCGTAGTGAACATTTCTAATTCATGGGATCAACTTTGTCATCCTCCTCTGTACGTTTTCCAGAGCATTTATATTCATTCTGTAATACGGTGACCAGAACTGAGCAGCATAGTCTAAATGAGACCTAACCAAGGATATATTGAGTTGAAGAACAACCTGAGGACTTCTATTTATACTTCTTGATATGAAGCCGAGGATTCCGTTAGCTTTATTGCAAACACTTATGCGCTGTTGTCTTGGTTTCAGATTGCTGCTAACCAGAACTCCTAAATCCTTTTCACAATCAGTAGTATTAAGATCTACACAATTCAGTTTATAAATAAATGGCAGGGTTATTGTCCTGTCCAACATTTAGCACTTTGCATTTGTCTATATTAAACTGCATCTGCCAAATCATCATGGAGTGCACTAATGTCCTCAATAGAATGAATTGGACGGCCTATTTTGGTGTCATCAGCAAATTTGCTTATGTCGCTATTTATTCCCTCATCTATGTCATTTATGTAGATTGTGAACAACAAGGGGCCCAACACTGACCCCTGTGGAACACCGCTTGTGACGTGCCCCCATTCTGATTTCTCCCCATTTATGCAAACTCTCTGCTGCCTATTTGTCAACCACGCCTCTACCCAGGAAAAAATTTCTCCTCCTATTCCTCAGTAGCCTCTGATGTGAAACTCTATCGAAAGCCTTACTGAAGTCCATATACACAATGTCATATTCATTACCATGAGTTACCTCCTCAAACACCTTAGAGAAAAAAGATAGTAAATTCGTAAGACAGGAACGCCCCTTTGTAAAACCGTGTTGAGATTCATTTATCAGTTTTTTGCCTATCAAGATGGCTACGAATTGGCTCAGCAATTATTGATTTCATAAATTTCCCCACTAAGGAGGTAAGGCTTATTCGTCTATGGTTCGAAGCTAAAGACCTGTCACCTGCCTTGTTAATAGGTATTACATTTGCCATTTTCCACTTATCAGGCACTATGCCAGTTTGTAGTGATATGTTGAAAAGATTAGCCAAAGGTTTGCAAATTTCCTCTTTACATTCCTTTAAAGCCATTGCAAACAACTCATCAGGCCTGGGGATTTGTTAGGTTTTAATTTTTCTATTTGTCTGAGGACCATGTCACTTGTTACTGTAATCGTGTATAGTTTATTATCATCCTGTTCTGCATAATTTATTATTTCTGGAATTTCGCTAGTATCTTCCTGAGTAAAAACTGAGAGGAAATAAGAATTGAAAAATTCACACATATCCCTATCACTGTCAGTGATCTGACCTGAGTTACTCTTAAGTGGGCCTATCTTGTCTCTAATCTTACTTCTGTATACCTGAAAGAACCCTTTTGGGTTAGTCTTCGAATCCCTTGTGAGCTTAGCCTCATAAACACTTTTTGCTTTTCTCATTCCTTTTTTTTTCTCTTTAATTGAGTGTATTGATTCTTAACTGCCCATCCCTCTTTTGATACGCCTAAAAATGCCTCTCTTTTGACCAATGAGATGTTTTATCTATTGTTCATTCATTTGGAATCATTTTTGTTAGATATAATTTCCCTACTCAGAACAAAAGTTGACTGAGTAGCTAGAAACTAGCTCTGAGAAACATTACATTGGCAACCAACACCAGCTAACCTGACCCATAGTCAGATCATCCCAATTTAGCCCACCCAGGTAATTTTTTTAATCCATGAAATCAGCAATCGAAAGTCTGTGACAGAGACTTGATTACAGTTTTATTGGGTAATTCCATAATATATTGAAACTAAGTGATTTGTGATCATTTTCCCCCCAAACTCATTATTAATCTGAAGATTATTAATTAGTGAATCTTTGTCGGCAAGAACCAAGTCAAGCAGATTGTTTCCTCTAGTTGGTTCTGTCACAAACTGTTTAAAAAGCAATCCTGACTGTACCAAGAAAGTCGCTAGACTCAAGATTTCCTGTCAGATTGTTCCAATTATTAACACAACATTTTCATATCAGACGCCTTATGAATTTCGTCCATAGCAGCTTACTGCCTGCACTCCCTATCAAGGTTGGGTCTTTTATATCACACCAAAATTAATTTTTCGTACCCCTCGAGAAACTTTACCCAAACAGATTCTGTGTCCGATGTTTCTAATCTTATATCATGTCTAAGACAATAATTTAAATTATCTCTGACTTACATCGCCACTCCACCACCCTTTCTGTTGATCCTATCAGTGTGGAATAGTTTATTACCCTTTATGCTGCATTCATAAGGCATTTATCTATCCTTCAAGTTGAACCAGGTCTCAGTTACAGCAATAATGTCTATATTACCTGCACTTGAGAGTAATCTTAGCTCATCTATCTTATTTCTTAGACTGCTACTGTTTGTACAGTAAACCTTAAGGGAGCTAGTCACTCGTTGCCCTCTACTATCTCTTTTTGTTGATCAGTTGCTTTGCCTTTATTAGGAACTTTATTTTGAATATTGTCTTTTAAACATATCCCTGAGGTATTATGTGAATATCTGCTGTTTCCAACAATAATACTGCAGACTGATTGTTTCACACAAACTCCCATACCTCTATAATCTATCATTTTTAAAATCCTAGACAAGTCATCAATTACCCCTCAATCGAATTGGCTAATGCAACCACTCCATCCGCAGAGAGATGAACTCCATCCTTTGCATACATATCAAGTTTGCCATAGAATTTGTCCCAGTTATCAATGAATAAGATTGCAAGTTCGTTGCAATACCTGTCTAGCCAGCAATTTATACCAATTGCCCTAGACATCCATTCATTGCCCACTCCCTTTCTTGGCAAGATGCTACATATGACTGGGATCCCTCCCTTAGACCTGACTACTTCTGTGGCTGACCTGTACTTATCCAGTAGCTACTGTCTCCTGCCCTTTCCAATGTCATTTCCACCAGCATTAAAACGATAATGGGCTTATTTCCCATTACCTGACATAATATTATCCAACCTGCTGACTGTGTCACCAACACCAGCTCCAGGGAGGCACACTTTCTGTCTGACTTTTCTATCTCTGTTACAAAAAACACGGTCAATATATCTTACCTGAAAGTCTTCCACAATCAGAATGTTCTTACCTTGATTAGCAGGGGAGTCACAGGTACCTTTAACCTCACTAATCACTGAAGTACACTCGTCTTGGAGAACAGGGAATCGATTTTCTACCTTCACATCTTCTTTATTAACCCTCCTTAACTTCCTTCTTCCTGAACTGTGAACCATTTACCACTCAAAGCAGCTGCCACTCTCACTGGTGGTAAGCATTTCCTCCTTACCAGCACCAGCTATCTCACACACTCCCAAACACATCTAGGTAAAGCTTCAGCCTCCTATTTTCCTCCTGAAGAAGTAGAACCTCCTTCTTCAACACTTTAACCTGAGATTCTTAAACACTGCTACAAGCCATGGTGCTTGGTAACACCCCACGCTAATACTCAGACAGCTCAGGACAGGTATGACCACACGTGACCACCGACCTCAGCATACTGACTACTGTCGTTGGGCCTCTCTTCTTACCTGTACATATTCATTTCTTGCTCTACAACTGCTCTCCTTGTTCTCCAATGTCCTTTGCCTTCAATACTTCTTCCATTCTCGCACACTTGGTTTTGGCCTTTACACCTTTGGGTGAACCAAGGACTCATCCTGGTTTTCCCGTTATTTCTGTTATCCTTGGATACAAACCTCTACTCAGCTTCATTGCATATTGTTGTCAAAATTCCATTATCTAGTTTGCTGACTTCCCTGCCAGTTCTCTATCCCAACAAACCCCATGCAGGAAATTCTTCATGCCTGCATAGTCACTTTTCTTGTAGTTTGGCTTCATGCATCCAGCCCTTCCTGCTTCTCTCTCCACTTGTAACTCTACTATGTATTCGAAGCTTAGAACCACATGATCACTGGCCCCGAGGGGTCTTTCATATGTGATGCCCTCAATGTCTGCACTATTCAAGGTAAATAATAGGTCCAGTCTTGTCGGTTCATCCTGTCCTCTCTCTCTGGTAGTGTCCCTTACGTGTTGGTACATAAGGTTTTCTAGTACAACCTCCATCATCTTAGCTCTCCACATTTCTGGGCCCCCATGTGGCTCCAGGTTCTCCCAGTCAGTTTCCTTGCAATTGAAGTTACCCTCAATCAGCAGCTTTGCCCTGCACGCATGACCCCTTCTGGCCACCCCAACCCCAAAGTGTCAACCATGCTCTATTACTCTCCATCATTCTTGTTTTGGGTTTCCCCTGCTGTTCTGGATGGGGTTGACACACTGCAATTTACCATCTTGGGACCTCCAGCTGAAGTATTCTTTTTATTATCCCCGCTTCTTTTCCCCTCTCCCAGCTCTAAAATCCCTTTGGGTTTTTGTGACGTGCCACTCCCCCTGCCCTTCTTTCCCCTCTGCCCTTTCCCGGGATCTGAATCCCTTTGGGGAAAATGACATCTGTATCATTCCTGGAACTTGGTTTCTGTGAGAACTATGATGTCCATTGACCCTTTTTGATTCTCATGCCCTCCTCCCACTTATTTTTTTTCCCATCTGTGTTGGTGTCCCAAAACATTCATTTTCCTTTCCAACACTGTTTCTGGGGTCGGGGGGGGGGGGGATTGGTATTGGCTAGGGGATTCTACGAGTATGTGGGGGGGGGCTGTAAGTGTGTTTGTGGGTTGGTTGGGTCACTTTTGGGTTTGGGGTTCGGGGGGGTGGTTCTTGTGTTTTTGCATTTGTTTCTCTCCCCTTCCTGGGGTCCTTGCTGACTCTTTCTTTCTCGTCCAAAGCCCCATTCGTTTCTGTGTCTTCTCTCTCTCAGCTGCTGTCATTCTGTTCTTGTTTCTGTCACAATCTAGGAACACCCTCTTGTAAATTAAATTTGATTCCTTCAGCCGTGGTTTCTCTTGCAAGATCCTGTTCTGCAACATTTGTTTGAAAATCAGTTTGATTTTTTCATGTACCACCCTATTCTCTGAAAATTTACTATCTCAGTCATGTCCCCTTCCCTTATTTATTTGATGATGTTTTCAGTCTCTCGTTTTCATCCTGCTGTCTTTCATTGGTGTCCTCCTTTCCCCTCTCCTGAAGCCCATGAATAAACACTGATCTCTCCCTTTCCTCCTCCCATTGCCTCTCCCTCTGTGCCTCTGGGTCCCGTTTGTCATGGGCATTGTTTTTTCCTGTAACTCTTGGTGGCATGTTGTGCCTCTAAATGGGACCTGTCCCGTTCTCCACCTTCTCCCCCTCCCTTACTATTATCCCTGCTCCCAACAGTTCTCCTCCTTCATTTCCTTAACCCGGCATGTGTATGTGTGTGTGTGTTTCTGTGTTTGCATTTGGGTGTGTCTACTCACCTATATGTACTCATCTATTTGTCGTCAAAGAAAATCAAGTCCCAACTCATGGCCCTACCTTTTTGCTGGATGCTACTATGTTCAGTTTTCTCTCCTGCTCCAAAGGGGGTTTTTCTTACCTCTTCCCTAAAGCTTTTTCTCCAGATTATTCTTTTTCCTGATAATCTAAGGCTGAAAAAAATACTTACTATCATCCTATAACTCATCTGAGTTTCCAGCTTCCAGTTTTGTCTTTTTGTTCTGTGTCCTTCTATCAAAATTCTGTCCTTCTCCACCTTCAGTAAAGCTTGAGGCTGGGTTGATCATGATAAGAATTTTATATTTTTTTGCCAGCAAATTTCACTAATTAATACTCTTTAGGTTAATGATGGTTGGGAAGTTTTCACAAATCACTCAGTTTAATAATTGCAATCAAGTCCTGACTTTTGCTTGGCTAATTTCATAGAACTGAGAAATTACCTGGGTGGGCTGAACTGGAATTTACCTGACTATGGGTCAAAGGGAGGTGATGTTGGTTGCCTATGACATTTTCTCAAACAACTTTTAAATTCTGAATAGGAAAATCGATCAAACAAAAATGATTCTAAATGTATAAATAATAAAACATCTCATTGGTCAAAAGTGAAGCAAATATAGGTTGAATCTAAAGAGGAGAGGGCAGTTAAAAAAATCATTATATTCAGTTAACGAGACAAAAAAGGAAATAAGAAAAGCAAAGAGAGATTATGAGGTTAGTCTCAAGGAATTGAAGATTAACCCAATAGAATTCTTTCAGATATTCAAAAGTAAGAATAGGGTCAGCTCACCGACAGCGATAAGGAAATGTGTAGAATTTTACACTTCCTCTCATTTTTTTACACAGGAAGATACTAGCAATATTCCAGAAATAATAAATTATTAGAACGGACAATAATAAACTATGCATGATTAGGGTCACAAGTGACATGGTCGTTAGACAAACAGATAAATTATAACCTAACAAATCCGCGGGCCCCTGATGAAATGTAGGGCACGGGTTCTAAAGGAATGGAAAGAGGAGCTTAGCAAACCTTTGGCTAATCTTATCAATATATCACTATAAACTGGCATAGTGAAAGTGGAAAATAACAAAAATGATACCTGTTTTCAAAACAGGTGAAGTCCTTAGCTTCGAACAATAAACCAATAAGCCTTACCTCCATTATGGGAAAATTTATGGAATCAATAATTGCCGAAGCAATTCGTAGCCATCTTTAAAGGCATAAATTGATTAATGAATCTCAGCACAGTTTTTGCAAAAGGGCATTCCTGTCTTACGAATTTATTAACTTTTTTCACTAAGGATTTGAGGAGGTAGATCATGGTAAGAATATGATATTGTGTATAATGGACTTCATTTAAGGCTTTTTACAGAGTCCCACATAGAGGCAATTGAGGAAAATTAAGGCAAAACGGTATAGGAGGAAATTTTTTTCCTCGACAGAGGCGTGGTTGACAAAGCAGAGAGTTTTGCATAAATGGTTTGAAATCAGGGTGGGGAAGTGTCACGAGCGGTATTTTCCCCAGGGGTCAGCGTAGGGCCCCTTGTTGTTTCACAATCAACATAAACGATATAGATAAGGGAATAAAAGCGACAAAAGCAAGTTTGCCCATGACACCAAAATAGGCTTTCGAATTCATTTCGACGAGATCTTTTGAGGGATGCCACGAAAATTTTAACAGACTGATGCAATGGTCGGAGAAGTGGCAGATGCAGTTTAATATAGACAGATGCAAAGTTCTAACATTGGACAGGAAAATATCTATGCCATATATAAACTAAATAATGTAGATCTTTTCATTACTGATTGAGAAAAACATTTAGAAAAATTTGGATAGGAGTAATCGCGATAAAACGAACAGAATCCTTGGCTTCATATCAAGAAGCATAATAATTATGATAGTAGTCCTCAGGTTGTTTATCAACTCTATATATCTTTGGTTAGGTCTCATTTAGATTATGCTGCACAGTTTTGGTCACTGTTTTACAGAATGGATATAAAAATCACTGGTAACATACAAAGGAGGATGACAAAGTTGATCCCATGTATCAGAAATCTTCACTACGAGAATAGACTAAGGGCCCTGAATATGCACTCTCTAGAAAGACGTAGAATTAGAGGGGATGTGACTGAGGTGTATAAATGGAAAACAGGAATAAATAAAGGGGATGTAAATAGTGTGCTAAAATATCTAGCTAAGACAGGACTCGCAGCACTAGTTTTAAGTTGGAAAAATTTCAGAGTCAGGAAGGATATAGGAAAACACTCGTTCTGGATGAGTGGAACAAACTCCCGAGTACCGTCATAGAAACTAAAAACGTTGTGTAGGTTTAAAAAAGGTTAGATAAATAAATAAATGGACATTGGTGGGTGAGAGTTGGACACGACTAGCTTATGCTAATAGGTCTAATGTCGTGCTCCTTTCTTAAGTCCTCTTCCAGGGCATGGTGAAGAGGCTCTTGGTCTGAGGAATTAGACCTGTTGGTCTCCTTCCTCAAACAAACCTAATTACCCCCCAATCCTCCTTCCATATCCATCCTCCCCATCCTCCCTTTTCCCTCTCCTCCTCCTCCTCCCCATCACTACCTGATTCTCTTTCTCTTTTTGGCCTTTGGGATTCTTCCCACAGGCACACTGGTTCCTAGGTAGGGGGTCCGGGGTCCGTCCCATTCTTTTGAGGTTCATGGCAGTGGTGTAGTTTGCTGTGGAATCTGCATCACTTAAGGATTTCCAGATCCTTCTCCGGTCTTCCGGGGGGTGGCTTTGGGTGTCTTTTGGGCGATGGGTGTATCTCTGGAGGCCGCCTTTCGGATTCCAGGGGTGGTGGCCAAAGGAGATATGCTTTGTGGCAGATATCCGGCCTCCCTCTCTTTTGTCCACCGAGGTAGCTCGGCAGATGTGAAGTTGCTATCCAAAATTGCTGGTTTACCGGCATGAAGGGTAGGGTATGGCATGGATTTCGTGCCACATCTGCGCTGCTTGCGGTGCTGAGGTCCTCTTGGGTGCAGAGATTTACGGCCCTTTCATTCCTCCTAGGAACTATTCATCCCCGTTTCCCCCCCTTTTTTTTATTTTCTTTCCTTCTTTATTTTTTTTCTTAAAAAGAAAAAGAAAGAAGTAACCTAACCATGGAGGACCCAATCCATGAACCTGCTACCCCCGGCTCCCTTCCTGATACCGCACCCTGTTCTGACCCTGCCTCGTTTTTTGACCACTCTCTGGACACTTCTAATGCCCCTGTACCTCTTGCTGGTGCTGTTTAATCCCCCACTTCAGGTACCGGGGTTTTGACTGACTCCTTCGATTTGTCTGACCTCCGCTCTCCTTTAACTATGCTTCCGGCCTCTCCCTCTATGGTGCGGCAATTTTCAAATTGCCAGCCCGTCCCATGTCGGACCAACTCCAGTCCCACTCCTAAACGCCAACGACAATTGCCTGATGATACTTCTTCACTGCCTTCTCGTTCTACTCAGAAAAGACAGACACATCATGCACTCCCTTTCCACGCTCAGTTTCAGAATGCACAATGAACTAAATTCTTTACTTTACGACTGACTTCCTCTATTGCCTATCTTTCCAACCACAGTATTGGCAAGGCGCTCCTCTGCCATGTTGGTAAAGATATATCTTTTCACGCTCTAAAGAGCAGTAAACGCATCATCATTGTCCAGAATGCTACCCAAGCTTATGATCTTTCTCTTCTTTCACATATCGATACTATTCCTGTCACTATCGAAAAACATCATTCCGTCAATTCTTGAGGCGGTACTGTCATTCTGACCCATACCATAATCCAACAGAATTTCCAGACATGTGGCAATGACATTCTCAAACAGCTGGAACTCCAAGATCTCCCATTCCTCAAAGTAGACACTTATGTCCTTCCTGCCCGCGGACAGAGACGATACCTTTGCAATGTAGCTCGATTAACTTTCGACTCCCATCCTCTGTTTATGTAGTAGGACATCGTTTACAAATTCGAAAGGTGATCTCTACACCGCAACAGTGTAGAAATTGCTGGTGACTTGGTCACCCAGCGAAATATTGCAGATCTATAGCCGAATGCCCGGTCTGTTCTAATACATCCTGTAGTCGACCTCCCTCTTGCCTTAATTGTCATGAGGCTCACCCATCTTACTCTCAGCGTTGCAAAGCATACTTAAATGAGCGAGAAATCCGTTGCCTCGAAGAGGCAGGTTTCTTCTACGCTATGACAGTTTCCCCTCTACGCCTTCAAGGGAGACTACCCCGTCTTTCTTATTCTCGTGTTTCTAAACGTCCTCCCACCTCTGTGGTCCCATCTTCTGCAGCCTCCTCTGTGGTTACCCTTTCCATAGTCACTCCTGTCGCTAATTCTTTTGCTGTCCTGGACTCAGAAGACCCTACCTCAACACTTCAGTCTGTTCTCATTTCATGTTCTCCCTCACAAATCCTTGAATTCATACATTAATTTTCCATATTCTGCCTTAACTGATCCTTCAACATTACTGCTACCCCTTCCTTAGCTCTCTCTCAGTTACTCCTGACTTATTTCTCCCCACTGAAACTCACCTATCCCCTTCAGCTTTGTTTCGCAAAGAGCTAGGACATCCAACTTCTTTTCATTCTTAACACTCTTTCTTATCTGTATTACAACCACATACATTCAAATATCTAAGCTTTATGAAGCTTTTCTTCATATTTTTAGTAATTTATAAAATTTCACAATTGCTCCCGGTATTTTAAGGGGCCTTTCAAGGTTCCCGCGCGCGGAGCAAAAAAAAATTCGAAAATATATGAAAACTGAGTTATTGTTACCAAAAAATAGCTGAACTTTCTGGCTAGTAAGTAAGTAAGTAAGTAAGTAAATTTATTCAGGTATACACAATACAGTTACATAGAATTATCATACATAGCAGCATATGTGTAGAGAACCTAGGATAACCCAAAAAAGTCAGACAGAGCTACACGCTGGTATAATTATTATCCTTGTACGATGTTTCTAAAAGGAATTACAGCCATTTATAACAGGCATGGTGACAGCGCTGACGCAACATGTCGCGTAAGAAGCGCTGACTCAGCTTTGTTGACGTTTTTGTTGCGTTTTCCCCCGTGTTATTTTGATCGTTTTCGTACATCTTTATGTCTAATATAATACAAATTTTACCACTGAGATCTGCCAATGGGCGGGATAAATATGGTCAAGGA
>NW_026468849.1:0-12700 GCF_026875155.1 Cherax quadricarinatus | reverse complement strand
TTTTTGTGGTGTGTTTTAAACAGAACATTTTGGGCACACATTTTAAGACGGCTTTTGGTGGGTACCTCGCTAATTAATTTTTTTGTCTTGTTTTCCTCGCTAAGGTTTCTCTCTACGATGTCTTGGTAATAACTCGCTGATCCTTCTTCTAGTATTACTTCTACCGCTACTATTTCCGCTTCCGTTTTTCTATCTCCTCTCTTTGCCCAGTCTCTGTCTTCTTCTCGTATATATACTGGCTCCCTTACCTTCGTGTGTTAGTGTGTTCTTCCCCCCCATGGGTTATCTGTGTATTGGTTATTTTAAGATACCTCGCTAAGACAAGTTATTGTCATGTTGGTTCTCTCCACAATACGTCGCTTATGTACCTCGTTAAGGTACCTAATTGTCTTGCTGATACCTCGTTAAGAATCCTCGGTGGTACCTCACTAAGGTACCTATCTAAATAGGTCCTTCGCTAGCCATAATACCTCGCTAAGTGAAATTTTTCGCCTATATTCTTCAGTCAACTTTCTTGCCCAGCATTCTATCTGGATCAGACTTTGAATTAATTTGCGTTGGAGAATGAACAAAGACTAATTTCTTTAAGGCAGTAAACCGTGTGATGAAGGTACAAACACTTTAGCACTGAAGGGTACTTGATAAACATAGACCAGCTGGTTTACAGTTCATAAATTAAAGAGGACACTCCACAGCTATGTTCGTCTGTTTATCAAGAGGATGAACAATATACAACCCACACTCACGAGACTAGAACTTATGACGACGTTTTTTCGGCTCGACTTGACTATTAACTTGCCACAGACTAGTCGCTTTTAAGAACATAAGAACATAAGAAAGGAGGAACACTGCAGCAGGCCTGTTGGCCCATACTAGGCAGGTCCTTTACAATTCATCCCACTAACAAAACATTTGCCCAACCCAATTTTCAATGCCACCCAAGAAATAAGCTCTGATGTGAAAGTCCCTCTCAAATCCAACCCCTCCCACTCATGTACTTATCCAACCTAGATTTGAAACTACCCAAAGTCCCAGCCTCAATAACCCAACTAGGTAGACTGTTCCACTCATCAACTACCCTATTTCCAAACCAATACTTTCCTATGTCCTTTCTAATCTAAACTTATCTAATTTAATCCATTACTGCGGGTTCTCTCTTGGAGAGACATCCTCAAGACCTTATTAATATCCCCTTTATTAATACCTATCTTCCACTTATACACTTCGATCAGGTCTCCTCATTCTTCGTCTAACAAGTGAATGTAACTTAAGAGTCTTCAATCTTTCTTCATAAGGAAGATTTCTAATGCTATGTATTAATTTAGTCACCCTACGCTGAATGTTTTCTAACGAATTTATGTCCATTTTGAAATTTCGGGACCAGAACTGAGCTGCAAAATCTAGGTGAGGCCTTACTAATGATGTTAAAAGCTGCAGTATGACCTCTTGACTTCTGTTGCTTACACTTCTTGATATAAATCCCAGAATCTATTTGCCTTATTACTTTCGCTTAAGCATTGCTGTCTTGGTTTAAGGTTGCTGCTCACCATAACCCCCAAGTCATTTTCGCAATCTGTATGGCTAAGTTCTACATCATTTAACTTATAAGTACTAGGGTTATGGGCACTCCCAAGCTTCAGAACCTTGCATTTATCTACATTGAACTGCATCTGCCACTTTTTGCCCAAAGAATAGAGTTTGTTTAAATCCTCCTGAATTCCCATAACATTACGTTTGAATCAGTTATCCTACCTTTCTTTGTGTCATCGGCGAATTTGCTCATATCACTAGAAATTTTCCCTCATCAAGATCATTGATTTTATATTATAAACAACAACGGGCCCAAGACTGATCCTGTGGAACGCCACTTGTTACAGACCCCCACTCGGATTTAACCCATTTATGGACACTCTCTGCTTCCTGTCAGTGAGCCATGACTCGACCCACGAGAGCATTTTCCCCCAATGCCATGAGCTCCCACTTTCTTTAACAGTCTTGGTGGGGAAAACTCTATCAAAAGCCTTACTAAAATCTAAGTAATAAATATCAAATTCTTTATTGTGGTCAACAGCCTCAAAAACTTTACTGAAGAAATTTAAATTAAATTAGTTAGACAAGCCCGGCCTCTTGTGAATCCATGCTGAGTTTCATTAACAAGCTATGCTTATCCAGATGGCTTCTTATAATCTCAGCTATAATTGACTTAGAAATTTGCCTACAATTGAGGTCAGGCTTATTGGGCGGTAATTTGCGGTAACGACTTGTCCCTGTTTTAAAATAGGAGTTACATTAGCTATCTTCCACATATCAGACACTAAAACCTGTTTGAAGAGATAAATTAAAAATATTAGTTAATGGTTCACAGAGTTCCATTTTGCATTCCTTAAGAACCTTAAAAAAACCTCATCGGGGACCGGCGACTTTTTTTTGCTTCAGTCTGTCTATCTGCTTCACAACCATCTCACTAGTGACTGTGATGTTACATAATTTTCTTCTAGCCCACTGTAAAATATTAATTACTGGAATATTGTTAGTGTCTTCCTGTGTAAAAAACTGAGAGAAAATAATTATTTAAAATCAAGCACATTTCATTCTCTTTGTCAGTAAGATCCCCATGGGTTATTTTTAAGGGGACCTATCTTATCTCTAAACTTTTGTTCTGTAAACCTGGAAAAAACTTTTTGGGTTAGTTTTAGAATCCCTAGCAACTTTAATTTCAAGTGCAACTAATGTGACATTTATTGTGGCAACGTTTCGCTCTCCAGGAGCTTTATCAAGCCATTACAAACAATACTGGACACAGAGGGGATATAAAGGTCAGAGTGAGGGGAATACTAGTGGGTACCATTTCGATGTTCACTAGTGGTAGTAGTAGTAGTAGTAGTAGTGGTAGTGACAAAAGTAATACAATATGGTAAAGCAATTAATTCGTACATGCGTAAAAGGATATAAAAGCTATTGGGTAACATAAAAAAAGGTTGGACAAATATAAATGAATGAGGCAGCTTGTTTCAGTGTTCACTCTCTGTGCTTTGTGTAGTATAACGGAGAGACTATGTGATGGCAGGGTTTACTGTTTTCAGGAGGATTCTTGCTAAAACTTCGGAGATGGTGAAGCTGCGTTGTTTTGTTTAATTGTATTCGAAACAGCGATCAGTGCTGATTCGAGGCACTTGCGTCTGCGGAAATTAGTTTCTTTGATCACTAATTGGGCGTCTCTGAATTTCATGGATGACTGGAGGAATTTCGGTGTTTAAAGGTTGTTCGGTTATCGTTCTACATGCGTAATGTGTCTTGGGCGGTTGTCGAGGTTTCTGGCTGTTTACCTACGTAAATCTTGTCGCAGCCCCCACAGGGTTTATAGTGTAAACTCCTGCATTGACTGGTTCGGGTGTTGGATTTTGTCTGGTTATATCCTTTATTGAAGTGCTAGAGCGATGGCGACTCTGGTGTTTGCTTGTGAAGTGCTTTGAGACGTTCGTGCCAACCTGACTGTTGGGAAGATTATAACTTTGCTGGGAGTGGTGTTGATGTGTGGGAATTTATGATTGAAGACCCTTTTTTTGCAGCTTTTGATGAAAAAGGAGGAAAATGTACTTGTGAAGTTTGGTGAAATGTTTTGTTCATCCTCGTCAAGAAAACTCAGGACTACAAATTCGGTATGTCTTTTACCCCCCCGGAAAAACCCGTTGGGGATGATGCCTCTTTTGGTCTTGGTATCTTGACTGGAATAGAAGTGTGTGGGGACATTTTTATTGGTGGGTTTTTTTGATAAACTTGAAATCTTAGGTTGTTGTTTTACTTTGTGAATGAGGACGTCGAGGAAAGGTTTGAAGAAGAGTCCAATGACAAGCTACCTTTCCTCGACGTCCTCATTCACAAAGTAGACAGTTCATTTGGCCCAGCATGTAAGTGGGTGTCGGTGCCTACACAGGTCTGCCGAGGGCACTATTAACCTAAAAAATGACATTGCGACACCCCTTACCGTCTTACGTGTACCTAAAGGTAATTCAGGACACAGGTCATGGTGTCATACACGGGCAAAAGGCTTACATGCCTTACTAGTGGGGAATAAGGGATGATCACAAGCGGCGGAGTGTGGGAATCGGCAACGAGCTCCTGGCCCAGGGCGGAGACAACCGCTTCTACACCGGGGGGACGCCAGGTGTTGAACAACGCGTGAAAGCGGGCGTGGTCGACTATGGAGCGAGATTGTGGATGAGGCGTATAAGGCTGGGGAGAGGGTAGGCCCCTTGACCAGTTATCTGGTCCAGACACACTTCCAGTTGGATCGGGTTGAGCCCAAAGTACAGGAGGAAGTGTTGGAACTGAGGAGGAATTAGCCGAGGTTCTTAAGTCCTTGTCACCGCCTGATGAGAGTGGCTGCTCCTGGCAGGTGGTAGAAGACGAGGTGAAGGCTGTGGGGGCAACAACAACAGAACTATTCGACGAAACGGGAGAGACAGCGTGACAGAGGTGTCACCGGATCTTTGCCACTGTGTGCAGTGAGGTAGAGTACATTGTGAGGCATCCCCGCAGACCAAGCCATGGAGGATACTCCTGTCACAAGAATGAGAGCCGCTGCATCGGATACGGATGATGGTCCTAACGCCAGCGCAGCTGGACTGGAAGCAAATATGGTGAGAAGTGAAGGAGTGCTGGCCATGACAGAGGCACCGAAAGAAGGGGGAGGGGGGAGAGAGGGAAGGTGCAGGTGACAAGTGGTCCACACGTTCTGGTGCCATCGGAAGAGTGAAAGAGGAGGCAGGGGTGGAAACATTAATAGGCCTCCGGATATGAACAGTAAACGTTAAAGGTTTGGAGAATTAGTTAAAGAGAGAATGGTTTCGAATGATTCTGAATAAATTTAGAGTGGATGTTTGTGTTCTACAGGAGTCACAATTTTAAGATGGGTAGGGTTTGAGGATGGAGGGGTTTTTCAGGTGGTAACCCTAGCCATCTGCCAGTTTGAAAGGGGGGTGGTAAATTAATTAGGGAGGCGAGCCCGTTTGTTTTGCAGAGAAAGTGAGGGGGGGGAAGGGTGTTGGCGCGTCATGGTTTGTGGATGGGAAAACGTGTGGCTTTTATTAGCGTATAAAGCGCCTGCAGAGAAATAACGAACAGGTGAAGCAGGATTTTTGTGTTCGAGGACCTTGAGGGTTATTATCTTTTTCCGTGCCATTACCGGAGGTGGCAAAAGTAGGAGTTGAATTGGAACTTCGTCATTAGAAGGCGATGGAACCGAAAGGGGCAGGTTTATGTGTCCGGTGGTCCTGTTGTTTTTTTCCTACGAGATTTATTCAGGGATATTAGGAAAGAGACGCATTCGAGGGGGGGGCGTGGGAGACAGAGCATACATTTGTTAGAGAGGGTTAGCCAGCGAGGTTAGATAGAGTGTATCTTTCTCACGGGTTGTATGAGCGCTTTCAAAACTGTTGAAGTAGCATGGTCGATCATGAGCAGTGTTGGTGAGGGTTTGGGTGGGAGCGCCTTGCGGACATATACAGGAGTTAACTGGAGATAAATTTAAAATAAATATAACCGCATTGATGATGAGGAGGGGTTAGAGGATTTTCTGTCCTATTAAGGAGCTTAGCGAGGAGGCACAGGGAGTGACGATGTCGTTAACAATGTGGGATTGTGTTGCCCAAGGAAAGGATTAGGAAATATTGATGTGGGGGTGGCAAACGTATAAATGATTTTAAATATGGGCTTATCAATTAACTGGAGGACGAAGGTTTACAGGGGCTGTTATGGAAGGGGGGCTGTTGGGGGCAACTATCCTGAATGGATGAAATTTGGTCGAGGTCAAGGGAGACTTGAGGAGTTACAAAATGAGAAGGTTTCAAGCTGAAAGGGTGCAGGCAGGGTAGAGGATGTGCTTTGGGGAGACAAACCATCGCGTGTGGTGTTGCGACGACAAAAACAAAGACAGCAGGTTACAGCTATTCCGAGGTTAAGGTACACGAGTTGGCGGGGGATCTTAGAACGGGTCATGAATACTAACAACAAAAGTAATGTGGTGCGTGTGCGGATAAATGGTATGAAGGGTATTGACAAGTGGGAAGGGGAAATGTGGATTTGAGAAGGTGTGAGAGTATGTGGACGTTAATTTAGGTGAATAGTGATGGAAAGGCTTTAGGGGGGGGTAAATTAACAAGGAAGGAAATAGAGTTGTCTTAAGGGAATGAGGAAAAGGCAAAGGCACCGGAATCGACGGTCTCCCGCTAGAATTTTATCTCCAACATTGGAGTGATAGGGGTTTCATGGGTAGGTTATTTAATCAATGAAGAGAGAAAAGGGTGTGATGGGGGACAAGCAAGCAACAGCAGTAGTAGTGTTGGTCCAGAAGGTTAAGGGGTCAGCCACCCTCAAGGAGTACCCGTTGCCATATCTCTGTTATTGCTGATTATAAGTTGTTTTCTCTAAAGTCTTGGGTAATCTGGTATCAAATGTGGTTGTTAGGGTTAGAGGTCATTGAAACTGAGAATTTTGTGAGTCAAAAGGGGGGGGAGGGAGGGCGGGGGCGTATGTTTGGCTTTAGACTGGCAGGAGGGCCTATGACAGGGTGGAAAGAGGAGCATTGGATCTATAACTTAGGAGGCAGGGATATAGGGAAAGAAATAGTTAATATGGGTAACCCGTGTACAGTGGAGCCAAGAAGAGGGCACAGATTAAAGGATGCATTGGGGAGGAATTGTAGAATGGGAATGGGACTTAGGCAGGTGTCCCATGTCCACAAATGTTGTTTTCCGTGCAATCAGACCCCTTCTATAGAATGGAAGAACGTTGTTATGAACACGAGTTGAGGTATGGGGGGGGGTAGGGAAAGTGTGGCCGGGGAATAATAGGATACGTAGACATACAACAGTCCCCCCTGGTTCGGGAGGGGATGGCGTTGGGTGTTTTGGATGATGTTGTGCCAACAGTTCGGAAACGGCAACAGGGATGCAGTAAATAGAAGAAGTCAATGAATCATGGGGTTGGGTGATTGGTGGGTGGTGGGGGAGATGTAACGTGTGAGAAAACAAAACGGTGGTCTTTATAAATTTTGTGGTATCACCTTATAAGGATATTTGGACGCTGTCGAGAGGAAAACTCGAATAGATTAATGAAAGGATTCCGGGCGTCTGGGTGGCATTGCGAACCGACATCATGCTGACTCTCGTGCAACGAGTGATTGTTATAAATGTATTACTTATAGATAAAGGTTTGCACTTAGCAGTCCGTGTTCCCATTAACAGGACGGCGATTGTGGGAAATCTGAGAACGAGTGTTTAACTTTTTGTGGGTTCAAGGTGTGATTGAGCTGAGGAGAGAGGTTGTTAATGTTTCCTGTGGCCCAGGGTGGTAGGGGTTGATGGATCTGAGAAGGAGCATTAAATTAGTGTTTCTTAAATGGAGGTTTTGCTCGAAGTGAGTGGAGGTCAGCTGGTGAAAAAGTACATGATTAGGTTGGGTAAGTTGTATGTGGTGTGGAAGTTGAGGGAATGTAAACTAGTTTTGAGGGCTTTGAGTGTTGGTAGAGAACCCAGGAAAATTCAGTAGGGGTTTTGTGTAAGCAGCTTGCAGACAGGATTGTTGTAGCCATATGAGGGATTGTTCCCCCATGATACGCATTGGAAGAGTATAAAATTGGTATAGTTTAGCAAGTTTGAAGATAAAGCCTAGGGTAAGGAGGTAAACGAATCGTTTTTGCATGGCAACTATCCGTCGGGGGAGGTTTAAAGAACTAGAGGGGTAATTGGTGGGGCGGAAGTTGGAACCGGTGGGGAGGATTAGACGGGCGTTCCATTCAGTATACATTTGTGGGACTGGAGGGTGTTAGGTATTGGTTATGTAGGTAAGTACAGGATGGGGGGCCCGAGTTGTCGTTTCTGCGTGCACTAAGCTAGTGTGGGAGGGTTCGAGAGAGTGGTGTTATAAGAGCTTTGGATTATATAATAGTGGATTATAAATATATATCGTGGGGTGATGAGGGGGAGGGGGAATTGTGAGGTGGCGGAGGCGGGTATCTAGCGGAAACGGTTTATCGTACGATGTGTTCGTAATAGATAACTGTATGGGAGGAGGTGGGAGAAGGATTTTCGAAGGGTATAGAATGTTAACATTAGGTTTCTCATCAATCACACTGGGCAGAGAGAGTAAGGGGGGCGGGTTGTGGGGATTACATACCGGGAAGGGGGATTTCAGGGGACACAGCGGGTCGCCTCCTGGGGAGGGGTGAGAGTAAGGTGTATTTGGTATATGAAGGTGTAATAGAGGCCATACATGTATGTACCATGCAAGTGGGCACAGAAAGCAAAGGAGTATATCAAGTAATTACGTAGTACCTGAATGGAGAATTCTGTGTTTGATGTTCAGGGTCGACATGACCTTCTTCATGTATAAGTGTGAATGTTGTCAAGATTATAGTTTTTAAGAACCGTGAAGGCTTTAGGGCTTATGTAGAGTGTGCGTTTATAGCCTTTATATGGGCATATTTCATGTGCGCTAATTGTATCGCAATGAAGGTTAATTAAATTATGTTGTTGTTTATTGTTTTGGGGTTTTTAGCGAGTGTACTGTCTTTATTTGCCATTTATATAATTGCCTCATCCAGTTGCCTGCGATATGAACGCTAATACTTCCATAAATGTATGCCTCGTTACAGTTTGTAAATGGGACAGTTAAGTTAGTCTCAGATTTATATAATGTCTCAGAGCGTGGAAGAGTCTGTAGTATATTAAGTATATATTGTAAATATTTATTTATGTAAGTGTGAGGCTTAGGATTTGATTTTTTTTTTTTTTTTTTCAATGCTTAAAGAGAGATTGTAGTGAGCACGTATGTATGTGCTTAGGTATTCTTATTGTATAGGGGTTAATTTTAGGAAGTGCATGTAATTGTTTTACTGAGATAGTGGAGTATGTTATTACTCTGATTTTATCTCCTGTGAAGGTTGTTTGAACTCATTGTCATAGTCAGTCATAGTATGTTAACTATACAAATCTGAAAGTTGTATATAGTTTATAATTTATATAGTTTTATATAGTTATAGTTTTTTTATATTGTTTATCATAGTAGATTATGGAAAATTTTGTGAGTGTATACTGGGTAACTCTTTTATGTCAATTACAATGATTGTTAATAAATTGTTAGTGTATGTTTTGTAGGTTGTTAGTGTATGTTGTGTAGGATTGTTAGTGTATGTTGTGTAGGATTGTTAGAGTGTAAGTTTGTCGTAGGATTGTTAGTGTATGTGTGTAGGATTGTTAGTGTAATGTTGTGTAGGATTGTTTAGTGTGTGTTGTGTAGGATTGTAGTTGTATGTTGTTAGGATTGTTAGTGTATGTGTGTAGATTGTTAGTGGTGTTTGTGTAGGATTGTTAGTGTATGTTGTGTAGGATTGTTAGTGTATGTTGAGCAGGATAGTTAGTGTATGTTGTGGTAGGATTGTTAGTGTATGTTGTGTAGGGATTGTTATGTATGTTTGTTAAGGATTGTTTAGTGTATGTTTGTGTAGGATGTTTTAGTGTATGTTGTGTATTATTGGTTAGTGTATGTTGTTGTAGGATTGTTAGTGTAATGTTGTGTAGGATTGTTAGTGTATGTTTGTGTAGGAATTGGTTTATGTAAATGTTGTGTAGGATTGTAAGTGTATGTTGTGAGGATTGTTAGTGTGTGTTGTGTCAGGATTGTTAGTGTATGTTGTGTAGATTGTTAGTGTATTTGTGTAGGATTGTTAGTGTATGTTGTTAGGATTGTTAGTGTAAGTTGTGTAGGATTGTTAGTGTAGTTGGTGTAGGAGGATTGTTTAGTTTATGTTGTGTAGGATTGTTAGTGTATTTGTGTAGGATTGTTAGTGTATTGTTGTTAAGGTTTGTTAGTGTATGTTGTGTAGGATTGTTAGTGTATGTTGTGTAGGATTGTTAGTGTATGTTGTGTAGGATTTTTAGTGTATGTTGTGTAGGATTGTTAGTGTATGTTGTGTAGGATTGTTAGTGTATGTTGTGTAGGATTGTTAGTGTATGTTGTGTAGGATTGTTAGTGTATGTTGTGTAGGATTGTTAGTGTATGTTGTGTAGGATTGTTAGTGTTGTTGTGTGGATTGTTGTGTATGTTGTGTAGGATTGTTAGTGTATGTTGTGTAGGATTGTTAGTGTATGTTGTGTAGGATTGTTAGTGTATGTTGTGTAGGATTGTTAGTGTATGTTGTGTAGGATTGTTAGTGTATGTTGTGTAGGATTGTTAGTGTATGTTGTGCAGGATTGTTAGTGTATGTTGTGTAGGATTGTTAGTGTATGTTGTGTAGGATTGTTAGTGTATGTTGTGTAGGATTGAGGATCCTACTGTACCCATTTTATATCTTTATTTAATATCAAGCTGTAAAGTTTTTAAATAAAATATAAAAAAAAAATCCTCAGTACAACAACTAAAACAGTTTCCAACTAACCCAGCATATCAGAGGTCAAGGTGATATACACCGAGAGGCTGTATATCTGTCAATGTATATCTATCAGTGTATATAGGCTGAAAGTTTACATAAATCTTTGCTTAACTGATCAAGGTATTCATGACTGGTGATGTGTAGGTGACATAGAGCTTAACTGATGCCTCGTGTAGTAGACAGGCTTTAGACCTAATAAACTAACCAGTAGAGATGATCACAAGGTATATTTAACGAATATACCCTGTAAACCCGATCATTTCTGTAATATTGCAAGCTCCTGAACATGTGTTGATTGAAACACGAAATGCCTAGAGCTATCATTCAACTCTCCATTGTGGTTGTTTTACGTGTGTACCCATATTTTACGTCATGCCTTATTTTAGAATTAAAATAAAGTTTATAGGCGAAAAAAAAAAGAAAAACAAAGAAAAATTTAAATTTGTGCATTGTTCGTGTGTTTCTCTCTCTCTCTCTCTCTCTCTCTCTCTCTCTCTCTCTCTCTCTCTCTCTCTCTCTCTCTCTCTCTCTCTCTCTCTCTCTCTCCGTTTATGCAGTTAGTTGCTAACTGCGTAAGCAATACGACGTGTAGAGTTGTAGTATAACCTCTGGGCTCCTCTTGTTTATACAGTACTTTTTGATATAAATGTCAGTAATCTGTTTCGCTTATTAGGTACTCTCAGGCATTGTTGTCTTGGCTTAAGGTTCCTGTCTGACATAACTCCCAAGTCCTTTTCACATTCTGTACGGCCAAGTTCTATTTTTGAAGCTACACGAGGTTTTTGCTTCAATAGCGTTACTCGGGAGTTTCTCCGCTGCAGCTCAACCTAACATATCCTAATCTTAGAAATGTGCTGCAAACCGTATGTGAAACAGCGAGACAGTTGCTAGGAGGGAAGGCTGCAGGCGAGACTTCATACACAGGAGGATCCCCTACAACTCCACTTTCTCCTGAAATAATGCGGGTCAATGCCCAGTCGGGTCAGAGTTGAATTCGCTTTCTAACCATGTATTGTATTTTTTTATACTGATGTGAGCTATTTACACAACCCACGAAATTATAAGTCGACAAATAGATTCCGACGACACCATGAATCTTTTTACTAATTATTGTTATCACGTCGGTGACGGATATTGTTCGCTATTGATTCAAGTTCTAATTCTAAGAATAGAAAAATAACACTGGTTCCTATAAACTAAATAAGGTTCAACTTAATCATTTTGGCTGCTAAAATCTCTCTAGATTATACTACGACTCTATACATCATTAGTAAGGTAATATTACATTACTGTTTGTAACTCCAAGCCTGGACTCAGACCGAGCCGCGGGGGCGTTGACCCCTGAAATCTTCTCCAGGTATACTCTCCAGGTAACTTAGTTTTAGTTTTCGTAGAACTGAACGAACATGCACACAGTACGAAACAAAATGGAGAATGACAAAATTGATCTCCTAGTAAAAGAATCTTTCAAACAGACACAGACTGAGAGCCATGGAACCATAAGCTTTGAAAGACGTGAAAGACACTTACAAGATTGTCTTGTACGTTTGGTGAGTGATCGGTTTCATGAGTGTTTAACAGGTGATCATTGTCCCATATGTTAAGCGAGTGATCATTGTTCAGTGTGCTTGGCGAGTGATCATTGTTCAGTGTGCTTGGCGAGTGATCATTGTTCAGTGTGCTTGGCGAGTGATCATTGTTCAGTGTGCTTGGCGAGTGATCATTGTACAGTGTGCTTGGCGAGTGATCATTGTACAGTGTGCTTGGCGAGTGATCATTGTTCAGTGTGCTTGGTGAGTGATCATTGTTCAGTGTGCTTGGCGAGTGATCATTGTTCATTGTGCTTGGCGAGTGATCATTGTTCAATGTGCTTGGCGAGTGATCATTGTTCATTGTGCTTGGCGAGTGATCATTGTTCAGTGTGCTTGGCGAGTGATCATTGTACAGTGTGCTTGGCGAGTGATCATTGTTCAGTGTGCTTGGCGAGTGATCATTGTTCAGTGTGCTTGGCGAGTGATCATTGTACTGTGTGCTTGGCGAGTGATCATTGTTCAGTGTGCTTGGCGAGTGATCATTGTACAGTGTGCTTGGCGAGTGATCATTGTTCAGTGTGCTTGGCGAGTGATCATTGTACAGTGTGCTTGGCGAGTGATCATTGTTCAGTGTGCTTGGCGAGTGATCATTGTTCAGTGTGCTTGGCGAGTGATCATTGTTCAGTGTGCTTGGCGAGTGATCATTGTACAGTGTGCTTGGCGAGTGATCATTGTTCAG
>NW_026468848.1:0-11592 GCF_026875155.1 Cherax quadricarinatus | reverse complement strand
CAGCTAACCAAAAAGTTAGTTTCGCTAACCGCTAATCCTCTAACTAAAAATTAGCTCAGCTAACGCTAAACCGCAAACTTTTTCAGTGGAAAGTTTGAACTGCTTGAGGGTAAATAATAATGTGAAGCTTTACCTCACCTCAGCAACACAGCAAGCATGTCAGTATACAAAACAGTAAAGTAATGCAGAAAAACTGTAGGGCAACACGCAAGGAATGCAAAATGGAACTCTGTGAACCTTTAACTAATATTTTTAATTTATCTCTTCAAACTGGTGTAGTGTCTGATAGTGGAAGATGGCTAATGTAATTCCTATTTTTAAAACAGGGGACAAGTCGTTACCGTCAAATTACCGCCCAATAAGCCTGACCTCAATTGTAGCAAATTACTAGAGTCAATTATAGCTGAGATTGTAAGAAGCCATCTCGATAAGCATAGCTTGATTAATGATACTCAGCATGGATTCACAAGAGGCCGGTCTTGTGTAACTAATTTATTAACTTTCTTCAGTAAAGCTTTTGAGGCTGTTGACCACGATAAAGAATTTGATATTA
The DNA here is from genome assembly GCF_026875155.1 of Cherax quadricarinatus. NCBI lineage: Eukaryota > Metazoa > Arthropoda > Malacostraca > Decapoda > Parastacidae > Cherax > Cherax quadricarinatus. The sequence continues at coordinate 11,039 of NW_026468848.1, read as the reverse complement.
TTTACTTAGATTTTAGTAAGGCTTTTGATAGAGTTCCGCACCATAGACTGTTAAAGAAAGTGGCAGCTCATGGCATTGGGGGAAAAGTGCTCTCGTGGATCGAGTCATGGCTCATTGACAGGAAGCACAGAGTGTCCATAAATGGGGTTAAATCCGAGTGGGGATCTGTAACAAGTGGCGTTCCACAGGGATCAGTCTTGGGCCCGTTGTTGTTTATAATATATATCAATGATTTTGATGAGGGAATTACTAGTGATATGAGCAAATTCGCCGATGACACAAAGATAGGTAGGATAATTGATTCAAACGTAGATGTTATGGAACTTCAGGAGGATTTAAACAAACTCTATTCTTGGTCAGAAAAGTGGCAGATGCAGTTCAATGTAGATAAATGCAAGGTTCTGAAGCTTGGGAGTGCCCATAACCCTAGTACTTACAAGTTAAATGATGTAGAACTTAGCCATACAGATTGCGAGAAGGACTTGGAGGTTATGGTGAGCAGGAACCTTAAACCAAGACAGCAATGCCTAAGCATACGTAATAAGGCAAATAGATTACTGGGATTTATATCAAGAAGTGTAAGCAACAGAAGTCCAGAGGTCATACTGCAGCTTTATACATCATTAGTAAGGCCTCACCTAGATTATGCAGCTCAGGTCTGGTCTCCATATTACAGAATGGACATAAATTCGTTAGAAAACATTCAGCGTAGGATGACTAAATTAATACATAGCATTAGAAATCTTCCTTATGAAGAAAGATTGAAGACTCTTAAGTTACATTCACTTGTTAGACGAAGAATGAGGGGAGACCTGATCGAAGTGTATAAGTGGAAGATAGGTATTAATAAAGGGGATATTAATAAGGTCTTGACCATGTCTCTCCAAGAGAGAACCCGCAGTAATGGATTTAAATTAGATAAGTTTAGATTTAGAAAGGACATAGGAAAGTATTGGTTTGCAAATAGGGTAGTAGATGAGTGGAACAGTCTACCTAGTTGGGTTATTGAGGCTGGGACTTTGGGTAGTTTCAAATTTAGGTTGGATAAGTACATGAGTGGGAGGGGTTGGATTTGAGTGGGACTTTCACATCAAAGCTTATTTCTTGGGTAGCATTGAAAATTTGGTTGGGCAAATATTTTGTTAGTGGGATGAATTGTAAAGGACCTGCCTAGTATGGGCCAACAGGCCTCCTGCAGTGTTCCTCCTTTCTTATGTTCTTATGTTAACAGTGGAGTAACTTAAATACACAGGAAAATTACTACTGTAACATGCAAGGACTGCATACTAACACATAAATATTAGTGTTTGTGTATTGCCTGTTGATTATACCAAGGAATGAATATGTCAAGATTGTGATTGATCGAGTGACGGAAAACACAAAAAAAATAAATAATGAAGAACTTTTTAAAAAAGTACCTCATAATAACAAAAAAACAACACAAAACTGTCAGTCATAACACACAAGAACAAAACTGTAACACAAAAAAAATACGTAACAACAGGAACAGTACAGCATACAAAATATCACACAAGAACATACAAGAACAATACAAAAAAAAGGGGAAAGAGTAGGAAAGAAAACAGTAAACATAAAAAAAATATTGAAGACATTAAACAGATTTTGTAGGGCCATTTGTAAACATCAACATCAACAATCATTTTTGTCGAGGGGTTTGACCTCCCATTTGTACACTTATTTTTTTCTTTTTTAGGGGTTTTGTGAATTTTTTTCTCAATAAGTAAAGTGAGAAAAGGGGAGACGGGAAAAATTAAAAAAGTAAAAATTTCACAAGAATGTTTTTTGCTTTTCCCATACAAGATTTTCTCAACGTTTTTCCCTTTATTTCATTTTTTTCATTAAGGATATCTAGAAAATACAGTAACAGCATTCTACATCCCGATTATTCAAAATTTAAAAATATATAATATAATTTAAATACAAACGGGAAATCACATATCACTACACATCCAAAAAACACTGAAAAATCAAGTCTTTCCCTTTTTAAATCAAAATCTTTACTGAAAATCACAAACACCGCAAACCATAGATCATAACATTTTATCAAAAGGAGGTAATTTTCTCAAATTTTTTTTTATAGTCTGGTAAACCAGCAGCCCCTCAACTTACATCAATATACATAACAGATACACTTAAAGGAGGGGTTGGGGTCTCTATTTTGTGGAGAAAGACACATATGTGCATGAGAATTTTTTTGCACACTTTGGGGTGACACAGGGGTTGGATATTAAGTATTAACTTTTTGGGGCAAATTGTGTTTATTTTAATTCTAGAGGTCTGGTCTAACGGGCCCGGGGGCAGTGCCCCCGAATTTTCTCTCCATGTATTACCCATGGAACGAGAAAATTGTGTGTGGGGTGTGGTTGTTGTGTGTGTGTTTTGTGTTATTTTTGTGACTTGGTTCGTGTTTATTTGTGGACATTTCATGATTTGCATAATATAAAAAGACGAACTGCCAAAAAAAGGAAACTATGACTTTTTTTGTACAGATTCTTGGGGGGAAGACGGTCCATAAACAACAAATATAAACAAAATTTTAAACAAAAAAAAATAATGAACAGCTTTTGCCCCAGTGTTTGTTTTGGTACAGTTTACAATGCTGAACAGTTTTTAAAACAACTGCAAAATTTTGTTTAAGTGGGAAAAACCCTTTTTTGTGGAAGATGTAGGAAATTTACAGGTTTCAATAAAAAATTATCCACACACACACACACAACACACACACACACACACATCCCACACACACACACCACACACACAAATAATATATTATATATAAAATTATATATATATTATATATATTATATATATAAAAAATATATAAATATATATATATAATTATATATATATTTTAAAATATATATATATTGGTGTGTGTGTGTGTGTGTGGGTGTTGGGTGGTGTGGTGTGCGCTTTGGATTGCTTTCATATTAGGGGTAAGGGGTTGATAGTGTTTTTTAATATTGTTTGTGTGTGCGTGGTTTGCGTTTTTTTTGGGCGGTAAAATGATGGTGACCACGTAGGCTGCCGTTGCACCCAAAAATTTCAAAGAGAGTGAAAATAAGAGGGTGTAAGTTTTTTTTTGTACAGATATACTAAAAAGTTTCAAATGATCAATGCAAAATAACATATGCGTAAATTTCCCCGGGGTAACCTAAAAAGTCGCAAAGTGATTATTTCCCTTGTTTCCCCGGGTGTAACTCACGCCGTCTTCGAATATCAGGGTAAATAACCAAATGAAAAAAAGTTCAACACTTTTACATTCTCGTGGAGGTGGGCAAAAAACCCCAAACAAACGAATACTCATAAACACCCAAAAAAAATTCAAAACACACTTTAACTGCTAATTTAAATAAAAAATCTTATATTTGTAGAAAAAATTTTTAAATAAATAGAACTCCAAATTTTCACTGAGTGACCAGGCCCTTGGTGGGCCCAACTGGACGGTGTTGGCTGCGTTGGCTGACCTACGGTCTAAATGTCTGGTGGGGTATTTAAGGACGCAGTTTCTGTGGTCCCCTCCTGTAATTCCCCCCCACCTGGACAGTCCTACCCTAACCCGTAAACAAAGGCCCGTTCTCATCTGGCTAATCACGGGGGGATACATAACCTGGGGAAGGGGGAGGCTGGGAAAAATATCCTAAGGGGGAAAGGGGGAAGGGAACATCCGGGGGGCCCCCGGTGGATTCCGACCATGGCCCGGGGGAAAAACAGGAACCTTTTGGGAAATGAGGAAGGGGGGAAATCGAGGCGGGCAGATGGATTCTGGACTCAGGACCTGGGAAAGTAGGAATACTGGTTGCTAAGGGAGACCTGGGAAAAAGGGGAAGGGGGAAATCCAGGGGCCGGATGGACCCTGGACACATGGACCGGGAAAGGCGAGAGCACCTTTGGGAAGTGGGGAAGGGGGGGGGGGAATATGAGGCGGACTCCCGGGAAAGAAGGGGTACTGGGTTTCTAAGGCAACCCGGGAAAGTGGGGAAAGGGAGAACATTGAGGGGGCACGGGGACTCCTCGGCACATGGACCTGGAAAGGCGAGAGCACCTTGGGGAAGTGGGGAAGAGGGGGGGAATTTCTGAGGCGGACTCCTGGTGAAAGGGAGGAGATACTGGTGGCTGGGCAGACCTTTTATGGTCGTTTGTGGGAAAGTGGGAAGGAGAGAACATCTGAGGGGGACACGGATGGACTCCGAGGACACATGGACCTGGGAAAAGGCGAGCAGAGCACCTGTGAAGTGGGGAAGGGAAGGGAGGGAATATCTGAGGGCGGACTCCTGGGAAAGAAGGAGAGCTATCTGGTTTGCTAAGCAGACCCTGGGAAAGTGGGGAAGGGAGAACATCTGAGGGGGACACGATGGACTCCTGGACACATGGACCTGGGAAAGGCGAGAGCACCTTGGGGAAGTGGGGAAGAAGGGGCTAATATCTGAGGCGGACTCCTGGGAAAGAAGGAGATCTGGTTGCTGAGGCAGACCCTGGGAAAGGTGGGGAAGGGAGAATACATCTGGAGGGGACACAGAATGGTACCTCCTGGACACATGGACCAGGAAAAATGCGAGAGCAACCTTGGGAATTGTGGAAGGGAAGTGAGGAATATCTGAGGCAGACTCCTGGGAAAGAAGGAGATACTGGTTCTGGGGAAGTGGGAAGGGAGAACATCAGAGGGGACACGGATGGACTCCTGACACATGGACCTGGAAAGGCGAGAGCACTTGGGGAAGAGGGAGGGGGGAAAGAAGGTGGGGGGAATATCTGAGGCGGACCCCTGGAAAGAATGTGAGATACTGGTTGCTAAGGCAGACCCTTGGGAAAGTGGGGAAAGGGAGAACATCTGAGGGGAACACAATGGACACCTGGATCACATGGACCTGGGAAAGGGCTAGAGCACCTTGGGAAAGTGGGAGCAGGTGGAATGGAGGGAAAATCTGAGGCAGACTCCTGGGAAGAGAAGGAGATTACTGGTTGCTGGGAAGTGGGGAAGGGAGAACATCTGCGGACACGGATGGTCTCCTGGACACATGACCTGGCAAGGCCGAGAGCACCTTGAGAAAGTTGGGGAAGGGAAGTGGGGGGAATATCTGAGGCGACCCCTGGGAAAAAGAAGGAGACTACTGGTTGCTAAAGGGCAGACTCTGGAAAGTTGGGAAGGAAGAACATCTGAGGGACATGCGGCTAGACCTCCTGGACCACATGGAACCTGGAAAGGCGAGAGCACCTTGGGGAAGTGGGAAGGAAGGGAGGGAATATCATTAGGCTGACTCCTGGGAAAGAAGGAGATACTGGTAGCTAAGGCAGACCCCTGGGAAAGTGGGGAAGGAGAACATCTGAGTGACACGGATGGACCTCCTGGACACAATGGACCTGGAAAGGCGAAGCACCTTGGGGAAGTGGGGAAGGAAGGTGGGGGGAAAATCTGAGGCGGACCCCTGGGAAAGTGGGGGAGGGAGAACATCAGAGGGACACGGATAGACTCCTGGACACATGACCTGGAACGGCGAGAGCACCTTGGGAAGTGGGGGAAGGAAAGGGGAGAATATCTGAGCGGACTCCTGGGAAGAAGAAGAAACAGGTTGCTTAAGGCAGACCGGGAAAGTGGGAAGGGAGAACATCTGAGTGGACACGGATGGACTCCTGGACACATGGCCCTGGGAAAGCGAAGCACCTTGGGGAAGTGGGGAAGGGAAGGAGGGGAATATCTGAGCGCTCCCTGGAAAGAAGGCGATACAGGATGCTAAGGCAGACCCTGGGAAATGGGGAAGGGAGAACAACTGAGGGGACACCGGATGACTCCTGGACACATGAACCTGGAAATGCGAGAGACCTTGGGGAAGTGGGGAAGAGGGGGGAATATCTGAGGCGGACTCCTGGGAAAGAAGGAGATACTGGTTGCTAAGGCAGACCCTGGGAAAGTGGGGAAGGGAGAACATCTGAGGGGACACGGATGGACTCCTGGACACATGGGACCTGGACAGGCGAGAGCCACCTTGGGGAAGTGGAAGGTGAAGGGGGGGGAATATCTGATGCGGACTTCCTAGGAAAGACGAAGATCCTGTTGCTAAGGCAGACCCCTGTGAAAGTGGGGAGGAGAACATCTGAAGTTACACGGGTGGCTCCTGGACACATGACCTGGGAAAGGCGAGAAGCCCTTGGGGAAGTGGGGAAGGGAAGGGGGGGTATATCTGAGGCGGACTCCTGGGAAAGAAGGAGATACTGGTTGCCTAAGCAGAACCCTGGGAAAGTGGAGTAAGGGAGAACATCTGAGGGACACGGAAAGACTCCTGGAACACATGGAACCTGGAAAGGCGAGAGCAACCTGGGGAAAGTGGGGAAGGGAAAGGGGGGGGAATATCTGAGGCGGACTCCCTGAGGAAAGAAGGAATACTGTTGGTAAGGCAGACCCTGGGAAAGTGGGGAAGGGAGAACATCTGAGGGGACACGGATGGACTCCTGGACACATGGACCTGGGAAAGGCGAGAGCACCTTGGGGAAGTGGGGAAAGGGAATATCCTGGACCCCGGACTTTTGGGAAAGAAAGGAGAATACTGGTTGCTGAGGCAGACCCTGGGAAAGTGGGGAAGGGAGAACATCTGAGGGGACACAGATGGACTCCTGGACACATGGACCTGGGAAAGGCGAGAGCACCTTGGGGAAGTGGGGAAGAAGGGGGGAATATCTGAGGCGGACTCCTGGGAAAGAAGGAGTATTACTGGTTTGCTAAGGCAGACCCTGGGAAAGTGGGGAAGGGAGAACATCTGAGGGGACACGGATGGACTCCTGGACACATGGACCTGGGAAAGGCGAGAGCACCTTGGGGAAGTGGGGAGGAAGGTGGGGAATATCCTGAGCGGACCTCCTGGTGAAAGAGAGATACTGGTTGCTCAGCAGACCCTGGGAAAGAGGGGAAGGGAGAACATGTGTGGACACGGATAGACTCCTGGACACATGGACCTGGGAAAGGCGAGAGCACCTTGGGGAAGTGGGGAAGGAAGGGGGGGAATATCTGAGGCGGACTCCTGGGAAAGAAGAAGATACAGGTTGCTAAGGCAGACCCTGGGAAAGTGGGGAAGGGAGAACATCTGAGGGGACACGGATAGACTCCTGGACACATGGACCTGGGAAAGGCGAGAGCACCTTGGGGAAGTGGGGAAGGGAAGGGAGGGAATATCTGAGGCGGACTCCTGGGAAAGAAGGAGATACTGGTTGCTAAGGCAGACCCTGGGAAGGTTGTGGCAGGGAAACATCTGAGGGGACACGGATGGACTCCTGGACACATGAACCTGGGAAAGGCGAGAGCACCTTGGGGAAGTGGGGAAGAGGGGGGAATATCTGAGGCGGACTCACTGGGAAAGAAGAGATACTGGGTTTTGCTAAGGCAGACCCTGGTAAAGTGGGAAGGGAGAACATCTGAGGGGACACGATGGATCCCTGGGGACACATGGATCTGGGAAAGGCGAGAGCACCTTTGGAAGTGGGGAAGGGAAGGAGGGAATATCTTAGGCGGACTCCTGGGAAAGAAGGAGATACTGTGGTTGCTATGGCAGACCCTGGTGAAAGTGGGGAAGGGAGAACAACTGAGGGACACGGATGGTACTCCCTGGACACATGGACCTGGAAAGGCGAGAGCACCTTGGGGAAGTGGGGAAGGGAAGAGGGGGGGAATATCTGAAGGCGGACTCCCTGGGATAGAAAAGATACTGGTTGCAAAGCAGACCCTGGGAAATGGGAAGGGAGAACATCTGAGGAACACGGATGGACTCCTGGACACATGGACCGGGGTGGGAAAGGCGAGCGCACCATGTGTGAAGTGGGGAGGGAAGGGGGGGGATATCTGAGGCGGGCTCCCTGGGAAAGAAGGAGATACTTGTTGCTAAGCAGACCCTGGGAAAGTGTAGGGAGAACATCTGAGGGACACTGGATGGGCCTCCTGGAACCATGGACCTGGAAAGGCGAGAGCACCTTGGGGAGTGGTTAAGGGAAGGGGGGGATATATCTAGCGGAACTCCTGGGAAAGAAGGAGAAACTGGTTATGCTAAGCAGACCTGGGAAAGTCGGGAAGGAGAACACTAGGGTGACACGGATGGACTCCCTGGAACACATGGACCAGAGAAAGGCGAGAAGCATCTTGGGGAATTGGGAAGAGAAGGGGGGGGGATATCTGAGGCGGACTCCTGGGAAAGAAGGAGATACTGGTTGCTAAGGCAGACCCTGGGAAAGTGGGGAAGGGAGAACATCTGAGGGGACACGGATGGACTCCTGGACACAATGAACTGGGGAAAGGCGAGAGCACCTTGGGAAGGGGGAAGAGGGGGGAATATCTGAGGCGACTCCTGGGAAAGAAGGAGATACTGGTTGCTAAGGCAGAACCCTGGAAAAGTGGGGAAAGGCAGAACATCTAGGGGAACACGGATGGATCCTGACACATGGACCTGGGAAAGGGCGAGAGCACCTTGGGGAAGTGGGGAAGGGGAAGGAGGAATATCTGAGGCGGACTCCTGGAAAGAAGTAGGAGTACTGGTTGCTATGGCAGACCCTGGAAAGTGGGGAAGGGAGAACATCTGAGGGGACACGGATGGACTCCTGGACACATTGACCTGGGAAAGGCGAGAGCACCTTGGGGAAGTGGGGAAGGGAAGGGGGGGGATATCTGAGGCGACTCCTGGGAAAAAGGAGAATAACTTTGTTGCTAAGGGAGTCCCTGGGAAAGTGGGGAAGGAGAACATCTGAGGGGACCACGGATGGGCTCCTGACACATGGACCTGGGAAAGGGCGAGAGCACCGTTGGGGAAGTGGTAAAGGGAAGGGGGGGATTTAATCCTGAGGCGACTCCTGGGAAAGAAAGGAGATACTGTTGCTAAGGCCAGACCCTGGGAAAGTGGGGAAGGGAGAACAATCTGAGGGGGACACGGATGGACTCCTGGACACATGGACCTGAGAAAGGCGAGAGCATCTTTGGGAAGTGAGAGAAGAGAAGGGGCGGATATCTGAGGCGGACTATGGGCAAAAGAAGGAGATTACTGGTTTGCAAGCAGACCCTGGGGAAAGTGGGAAGGGATAACATCTATGGGGACACGGATGGACTCCATGGACACATGGACCTGGGAAAGCGAGAGCACCTTGGGGAATGGGGAGGGAAGGGGGAAAATCTTAAGGGGGGGGGGGGGGGGGGGGGGGGGGGGGGGGGGGGGGGGGGGGGGGGGCGGACCCCGGGGAAAGAAGAGTACTGGTTGCAAAGGACCCTGGGAAAGGGGGGAAGGGGAACATCTGGGGGGGACACGGATGATCTGGACCATGGAGGGGGAAAGGGAAGCCCCTTTGGGGGAAGGGGGGAAAGGGGAAAGGGGGGGATATCTGAGGCGGACTTGGGAAAAAGGAGTACTGTGCTATGGCAACCCTGGAAGTGGGAAGGGAGAACATCTGGGGGGAACGGATGGACTCCTGGAACATGGACCTGGGAAAGGCGAGAGCACCTTGGGGAAGTGGGAAGGGGGAATATCTGGGGACCAGGGAAAGATGGATACTGGCAAGGACCTGGGAAAAGGGGGGAAGGGGACACGGGGGATGGACTCCTGGACACATGGACCGGGGAAAGGCGAAAACACTTGGGAAGTGGAAAGGGGGATATCTGAGGCGGACTCCGGGGGGAAAAGAAGGGAGACTGGTTGTGGCAGTCCCGGGAAAAGTGGGGAAGGGAGAACATCTGAGGGGACACAGATGGACTCCTGGACACATGGACCTGGGAAAGGCGAGAACACCTTGTAGAAGTGGGAAAGGGGGAATATCTGAGGCGGACCCTGGGAAAGAAGGAGTACGGGTTTGCTAAGGAAAGCCGGGGAAAAGGGGGGAAGGGAGAACATCTGAGGGGACACAGATGGACTCCTGAACACATGGACCTGGGAAAGGCGAGAACACCTTGGGGAAGTGGGAAAGGGGGAATATCTGAGGCGGACCCCTGGTAAAGAAGGAGATACTGGTTGCTAAGGCACCCTGGAAAAGTGGGGAAGGGAGAACATCTGAGGGGACACGGATGGACTCCTGGACACATGGACCTGAGGAAAGCATCAAAACACAGCAAGTTGGTGGGTGTACCTTAAAGACGAACCACTGGCCTCCACGTGGCAAGGTCTGGTAACTCAGAGATAACTCTGATGCTGACTGTCAGTGGTCGCAAATAATAATGACTAATTAGATTTCTTATAGAAATGACATGTAATTATTTAACATTTATCATTTTGGGCAGCTTTAAAAAGGAAATGTTTTGGGCTCGACCCGGTTTATCAATTTATTAAAACATCCTTATACTGCCATCTAAAACATTTTAGGATATTTTTTTTTACATATGAACGATTATTAAATAATGGAATCCGTATTAGCTGAATGTTTGGGGGCTTGTTTTTCCTTTTCCTTGACTTCACTCTCGAGACTTGAATTAAAAAAAAACAGCGAAAAGGCATGAAGAGAGTGTAATCTCGACCTGATAAGAGTGAGAATACCAGAGATCGTCCCCACAATCTAGCTACAGTAACTTTGAGGAAGGTGTCTCGCCCATGAAGAGATCTTGATCCTCTTCCTTCTTTTGAATCTGTTTTTCCCTTTATTCATCAACACATTTCACAAAAATCTTCCCGATCAATAAAAAATTAACCACCAGCTCTCGATGATTATGAAGTTATCACATTATTATTATAATCAAGGGGGAAGCGCTAAACCCGGAGGATTATACAGCGCCTGGGGGGGGGGATGTGGAAGGCATTCAGGCTTAATTCGGGGAACTGGAGCACGATCCAAATTTCCCCAAATCAAGAGCCCCCCACCAAAATCAAGGAACCTTCCCTTTAGGGGGAAGTTATCACAAAGCACCAATATATTTTTCTATTTCCTGGATTTAAATGAGGGGTTTAAAGAATGATCAACGAGCTAAGAAATCGTGGACAATGATAAACTTCTCTCAAACAATAGTAACAGATTTAAGCCGACTGGGAAAAAAAAAACTTGAATTGAATTGTTTAAAATTAAAAGTT
>NW_026468847.1:0-49020 GCF_026875155.1 Cherax quadricarinatus | reverse complement strand
AAAGGGAAAAACAGTAGCTGATCATGTGCGACGTTGCCCGTGTGTCAAGTGACAGGCAAGCCAGCACACACACCTCCACCCACACCTCTCACTGTGTTCATTAGTACCAAAGTTCAGTTCATCTGGACTAGAGATTGTTCAGACTTGTTCAAAAGGTTGAAGCATCTGCTTTCCTCTGCTCCTGTGTTGAAGAGTCCTAATTTCAATCTTCCCTTCTTTTTACATATAGATGTGAGTGGTTATGCAGTGGGCGCTGTGCTGCTCCAACAGTCAACATCCACTGACATTCTCCATCCTATATGTTACTATTCATCTAAGCTTAAACGACACCAGAAAAATTATGCCACTATTGAGAAAGAGGCTCTAGCTCTTGTGGTGTCCTTGGAACATTTTGATGTGTATTTGGGCACTTCCCCATTTAAAATTAACATTTTTTCAGACCACAATCCACTCACTTATATTAACACCACGAAAAGTAAAAATGCTAGGATCATGAGGTGGGCCCTCAGAATCCAACCTTATTCTATTAGTATAAAACACATAAGTGGTCATTGTAATGTAATTGCTGATGCTGTGTCACGTCCTTAATAATTATCAGTTACATTAAATTAACGTAATTTTATGCCCAAATACCTTTTGTTACTTGCTATGTCAAATTCAGTTTACCTGGAGTTTACCTGGAGAGAGTTCCGGGGGTCAACGCCCCCGCGGCCCGGTCTGAGACCAGGCCTCCTGGTGGATCAGAGCCTGATCAACCAGGCTGTTGCTGCTGGCTGCACGCAAACCAACATACGAGCCACAGCCCGGCTGATCCGGAACTGACTTTAGGTGCTTGTCCAGTGCCAGCTTGAAGACTGCCAGGGGTCTGTTGGTAATCCCCCTTATGTGTGCTGGGAGGCAGTTGAACAGTCTCGGGCCCCTGACACTTATTGTATGGTCTCTTAACGTGCTAGTGACACACCTGCTTTTCATTGGGGGGATGGTGCATCGTCTGCCAAGTCTTTTGCTTTCATAATGAGTGATTTTCGTGTGCAAGTTCGGTACTAGTCCCTCTAGGATTTTCCAGGTGTATATAATCATGTATCTCTCCCTCCTGCATTCCAGGGAATACAGGTTGAGGAACCTCAAGCGCTCCCAATAATTGAGGTGTTTTATCTCCGTTATGCGCACCGTGAAAGTTCTCTGTACATTTTCTAGGTCGGCAATTTCACCTGCCTTGAAAGGTGCTGTTAGTGTGCAGCAATATTCCAGCCTAGATAGAACAAGTGACCTGAAGAGTGTCATCATGGGCTTGGCCTCCCTAGTTTTGAAGGTTCTCATTATCCATCCTGTCATTTTTCTAGCAGATGTGATTGATACAATGTTATGGTCCTTGAAGGTGAGATCCTCCGACATGATCACTCCCAGGTCTTTGACGTTGGTGTTTCGCTCTATTTTGTGGCCAGAATTTGTTTTGTACTCTGATGAAGATTTAATTTCCTCATGTTTACCATATCTGAGTAATTGAAATTTCTCATCGTTGAACTTCATATTGTTTTCTGCAGCCCACTGAAAGATTTGGTTGATGTCTGCCTGGAGCTTTGCAGTGTCTGCAATGGAAGACACTGTCATGCAGATTCGGGTGTCATCTGCAAAGGAAGACACGATGCTGTGGCTGACATCCTTGTCTATGTCGGATATAAGGATGAGGAACAAGATGGGAGCGAGTACTGTGCCTTGTGGAACAGAGCTTTTCACCGTAACTATATATACTCATGTCATGTCTAATTATTATATTTATGTATTCACAGTATTGTTGTGTGAGGAGGAGACAAGCTGAGTGTTGAGTGGGTAGTGTCGTGTGGGCGAGGTACTGCGTGACGCAACACTGTCCTGTCGCAGACCCCTCCCCCTCACTACACACCTTAAGATGTTTCATACTCAGATGTTCATACTGCCTCGCATTCCACAACCACTACTTAAGAGTGGAATGCAGTCTCCTCTACTATGATCGAGCCTCAGTGTCCTGCTCGTCTACGCTATCCTGTCTCTACACTGATGTACATAACCACGAGTATGCAGATATACCATACTGTGTACTGCCCTAGTACTAGGGGCATATCCTAGTGACGGACGCTGTGAAATTGTAGAGGTGCTTGGCACAAGAGAGACTTTGATTAATATTTATATTAAATTGTATTGAGATGAGTAATCAGTAATAATGTGAAAGACAGTAATGCAACTCCTAGTGCGACCCTCTGTCGTGTTGGGGGGGGGGTGTTGCAACCCCTGAATGGGTTACAATGATTATTATGTATATATATAATGTATATTATCTTTTCATATAATTTTATATTGCTTATATTTGCGATAATAGCTAAATCGTAAATATATTGCTTTATATTCTTATTTGATTTATGTTGTTAGGATGTACATAATATGTGCTCAGTTCAAGTCTTGATTGTCAAACTACTGTAATTATCGCTTGTCGCTCATTATACTGCCGGCTTCTGAGCTGTGCTGTCCACGGGGCTATCACGTGATCGAGGGGGGGGGTGTCCTCACCTCTCGTGAAGTATTCAGTCTGCTCGAGACTCGCTTGGTGGTTGGACAGATTGTCTGTCTCATTATTCTTGCTAGTTCTGTAGAACTCTGTTCACAGAACATTGTATAGACTTCGTGATTTTCGACGTTGTACTGAGGTTGTGTGTCACATAGACACTCTGAGCATCTCAGGTCCCGAGCTGTAGCTTATGACCTAATTTTGTACTGGTTTCTGTGTATTGTCACAGTCAGGGTTTTTCCTATGCTGAACTTAGATTCAGTAGTATGGGAGTTTTGTAACTTTTGTGGAGGATCTGCTGATGGTCCCTACTTAGTGTCGTTATATTATCTCCTTGATCCTGATTGTGTCGCAGTCGCTTGTTATATGGCTATTGGGCTTAGCATTCTTTTCATTGTTCAAGCAGACTGTTCTGGTTGCCAGTCGGTCAAGAAGTTATTATATTTGAGGACTTTGTCAGTCACTTGTTTAAGTCTAGTCGAGTCGTGAAACATAGTGAACTACTTAGAGCACTTACACGCATACACAAACTTACTTGTACATATTTGTAATATCTTATTAAATATTAATGTACCAGACGGTACTTAAGAATTATAAATGTGATATGTGCTTTCAGCACAATAATATTGAACTCAAGAGATTGATTTTATTTTGATTGCTGTGATTAATTTAATTTGATAATATACCTTTAGACTTAATAAATTTATTAAATTTTAATTTCTCTAGATAGTAGCCTACCAGTTGTAATCCTGAAGCACTATTGAATAATATTGATTTCTAATGGATAATTGGACAAGGATACTGACTACTTGTTACGAAAACCCAGTAACAGGCTGGATGCTAGAAGGGCAGTCCTTTCTAGTATTCACTGGAGATCTCTAAGCTTTTAGAATCGTGTTTTTTGTAACACCCATCTACTGGCGTTAGAAGAACCGCTCACCGCAGCTCACTGAGTCTGTTGGCCTCAGTTACTTGACGGCTGCATTCAGTGAGCTTGCAGCATGGTGTTTGGCTAGCGGTCTGTCAACCGGCTTTGGAGAGTATTTACTGGACTACCGGTGATGTCTGCGGACTCACCGCCTACGCCTGTCAACTGTGGGCCAGAGTCATCGGATGCTGTTTGGTGGGACATTACATGAAGATAAGGTTGGAGTGTTACACTGAACTGGGCTAGGACCGTAGTGTGAAACTTAGGGACGTATGATGGAGTGGAACACTGAGATATGCTACAGGACCATAGTGGAACACTGAGACGAAAAGGGTGTCGTGTGACACAGAAGATGGCCTGGTTGTAGTGTACACTGAATAGGGTCATGTGACTGGCCTCGACAAAGACGCTATGCAGGTAGTGTGACGCAGAGTTAAGGGTGTCAAGTGTGACATGGTTGTGAAAGTGTGTGTATTACACAGAGAAAAGGGTGTCAAGTGACACGGTGGAGAAAGAGCGTCACAACTCGGATAAGTGTCGTGAGAAACGCAGTTGATTGTAATTTATTATTTTAAATGTTACTTAATTTATTATTTTAGCATAGAGATATATATATATATATAGTGACACAGGAGTGTCAAGAAAGTTGTACCCTGTGTATTGTTATGAATTATTTATTATTTTAGCAAAATGCTAATATAAATTATTATTGTAACATGTACATATTATCAAATGTTAGTTCAAATACCTCTAGACCAAAGAAAGTTGATTTTTATATAATATTAAAGATTAATGGATTTTAATGTGTGTATTTGTGTATCCCGAACTCTTTATTACAACAGGAGTAAATCTTACCATCTTTAAAAATTATTTTTTTTTGTAATATATGGGGGCCTGTCCAGGATGATAATGATTATCAAGAATGATTTCTGGGATGATCATATCCGGGATGACGGTTCGGGATGCATATTACATCGATCTTTGTGTGTCGGTCCTTTTGTGGTGGGGGTGTTACGCCCCCTGCCAAACTAGCGGTTAAATAATTAACCTGTCGGCCGGCAGTACCACTGGGTACGTCATCAAATGCAATGTGGGGACTGCTGAGCCGGCCTTAGAACATTAAGTACCTGAGTGCCTCATGGTGCGCATCTAAGTAGTAGGTACCTGACCACCTAATCGTACACATCTACTGGCTTTAGAAACATTAAGTACCTGAGTGCCTCACGGTGCGCATCTAAGCAGTAGGTACCTGACCACCTAATCGTACACATCTACTGGCTTCAGAAACATTAAGTACCTGAGCGCCTCAGGGTATGCATCTAAGCAGTAGGTACCTGGACACCTAATGGTACACCTCTACTGGCTTTAGAAACATTAAGTACCTGAGTGCCTCACGGTGCGCATCGAAGCAGTAGGTACCTGAACACCTAAGGGTACACGTCTACTGGCTTCAGCAACATTATGTACCTGAGCGCCTCTCGGTACGCACCTAAGCAGTAGGTACCTGAACACCTAAGGGTACACGTCTACTGGCTTCAGCAACATTATGTACCTGAGCGCCTCTCGGTACGCACCTAAGCAGTAGGTACCTGAACACCTAAGGGTACAGTCTACTGGCTTCAGCAACATTATGTACCTGAGTGCCTCACGGTGCGCATCTAAGCAGTAGGTACCTGACCACCTAATCGTACACATCTACTGCCTTTAGAAACATTAAGTACCTGAGTGCCTCACGGTGCGCATCTAAGCAGTAGGTACATGGACACCTAATGGTACACATCTACTGGCTTTAGAAACATTAAGTACCTGAGTGCCTCACGGTACGCATCTAAGCAGTAGGTACCTGGACACCTAATGGTACACATCTACTGGCTTTAGAAACATTATGTACCTGAGCACCTCACAGTACGCATCTACGCAGTAGGTACCTGAACACCTAATTGTACCCATCTACTGGCGTTAGAAGAACCGCTCACCGCAGCTCACTGAGTCTGTTGGCCTCAGTTACTTGACGGCCGCATTCAGTGAGCTTGCAGCATGGTGTTTGGCTAGCGGTCTGTCAACCGGGTTTGGAGAGTATTTACTGGACTACCGGTGATGTCTGCGGAGTCACCACCTACGCCTGTCAACTGTGGGCCGGAGTCATCGGATGCTGTTTGGTGGGACATTACATGAGATAAGGTTGGAGTGTTACACTGAACTGGGCTAGGACCGTAGTGTGAAAGTTAGGGACGTATGATGGAGTGGAACACTGAGATATGCTACAGTACCGTAGTGGAACACTGAGACGAAAAGGGTGTCGTGTGACACTGAAGATGGCCTGGTTGTAGTGTACATTGAATAGGGTCATGTGACTGGCCTCGACAAAGACGCTATGTGGGTAGTGTGACGCAGAGACAAGGGTGTCAAGTGTGACACGGTTGCGAAAGTGTGTGTATTACACGGAGAAAAGGGTGTCAAGTGACACGGTGGAGAAAGAGCGTCACAACTCGGATAAGTGTCGTGAGAAACGCAGTTGATTGTAATTTATTATTTTAAATGTTACTTAATTTATTATTTTAGCATAGATATATATATATATATATATATATATATATATATATATATATATATATATATATATATATATATATATTTATATATATATATATAGTGACACAGGAGTGTCAAGAAAGTTGTACCCTGTGTAGGGTTACGAATTATTTATTATTTTAGTAAAATGCTAATATAATTTATTATTGTAACATGTACATATTATCAAATGTTAGTTCAAATACCTCTAGACCAAAGAAAGTTGATTTTTATATAATATTAAAGATTAATGGATTTTAATGTGTGTATTTATGTATCCCAAACTCTTTATTACAACAGGAGTAAATCTTACCATCTTTAAAAATTATTTTTTTTGTAATAGTGGGGTAGGATGGAAAGATTTATGGAGAAACATCACCCTGAGAAGGATGTTGCAAGCCATATTGGCAACTTGTACAGTGACAGAGTCTTGGCCCATTTTGGGGAAGTTTTAAAGAGATGCCAGAAAGAGAGCTCTCTGGACAGTTTTTTTGCGAGACTGGACTCCAGTGACTCTCAAACTGGTCCTAGTGGCATTAAGAAACAGAGAAGAGAAGTAACCCCAGAAAAGGACTTGGTACATGAGGTGTTGATGGAAGGGGATTTCCCTTCCAAAGAGCAACTAATCCAATTTCTCTCCTCCTCCACTCTTCCATACACTAAGAAGAATTGCCAATAAAGGTTATGCTGTTAATGTTTCATTTATCATACCCCATTGTACTGTGTACTACATCTATATTTCATGTAAAAAATTTTTTTTTTGTTTTAATACTTCTGTGCATCAGGAATGGATTAATTGTATTTACATTATTCCTCATGGGGAAAATTGATTCGAAAATTGTCTATTTCGATAATCGTCGCACTTCCAGGAATTGATTAATGAGGATAAATGAGAGACAACTGTATTATTATTAATTTAGGGAACTGAGGCTCTATTGTTATTGTAATTATAATTATTATTTTTTTATTAACACACTGGCCGATTCCCACCAAGGCAGGGTGGCCTGAAAAAGAAAAACTTTCACCATCATTCTCTCCATCACTGTCTTGCCAGAAGGGTACTTTACACTACAGTTTTTAAATTGCAACATTAACACCCTTCCTTCAAAGTGCAGGCACTGTACTTCCCATCTCCAGGACTCAAGTCCGGCCTGCTGGTTTCCCTGAATCCTTCATAAATGTTACTTTGCTCACACTCCAACAGCACGTCAAGTATTAAAAACCATTTGTCTCCATTCACTCCTATCAAACATGCTCAAACATGCCCGCTGGAAGTCCAAGCCCCTCGAACACAAAACCTCATGTACCCCCTCCCTCCAACCTTTCCTGGGCTGACACCTACCCTGCCTTCCTTCCACTATAGACTGATACACTCTTGAAGTCATTCTGTTTTGCTCCATTCTCTCTACGTGTCCAAACCACTTCAACAACCATTCCTCAGCCCTGTGGACAACAGTTTTGGCAATCCCACACCTCCTCCTAACTTTCAAACTACGAATTCTCTGCATTATATTCACACCACACATAACATCAGACATGACATCTCCACTGTCTCCAGCCTTCTCCTCACTGCAACATTCATCACCCATGCTTCACACCCATACAGGAGCATTGGTAAAACTATACTCTCATACATTCCCCTCTTTGCTTCCAAGGTCAAAGTTCTTTGTCTCCACAGACTCCTAAGTGCACTGCTCACCCTTTTCCCTTCATCAATTCTATGATTCACCTCTTCTTTCATAGACCCATCTGCTGACATGTTGTTGCAACCCCTGAAAGGTTGCATTGATTATTACGTATATATATAATTATTACTTTTTCACTTAATTTTATATTGCTTATATTTGCGATAATAGCTAAATCGTAAATGTATTGCTTTATATTGTTATTTGATGTAGTTTCCTTTGTTAGGTAGGATGTAACATATTATGTGCTCAGTTCAAGTCTTGATTGTCTAACTACTGTAATTATTGCTCCTTGCTCATTACTCTGCCGGCTTCTGAGCTGCAGTTGTCCATGGAGCTATCACGTGATCGAGGGGGGAGGGTGTCCTCACCTCGCCTGACATATTCAGTCTGCTCTAGACTCGCTTGGTGGTTGGACAGATTGTCTGTCTAATTATTCTTGTTAGTTCTGTAGAACTCTGTTCACAGAACCTTGTATAGACTTAGTGATTTTCGACGTTGTACTGAGGTTGTGTGTCGCATAGACACTCTCAGCAACTCAGGTCCTGAACTATAGCTTATGACCTAATTTGTACTGGTTTCTGTGTATTATCACATTCGGGGATTTTCTTATGCTGAACTTAGATTCAGTAGTATGGGAGTTTTGTAACTTTTGTGGAGGATCTGCAGTTGGTCCCTACTTAGTGTCATTATATTATCTCCTTGTTCCTGATTCTGTGTCGCAGTCGCTTGTTGTATTGCTATTGGGCTTAGCATTCTTTTTGTTGTTCAAGCAGACTGTCCTGGTTGCCAGTCGGTCAAGAAGTTAGTTTATTAGAGGACTTTGTCAGTCACTTGTTTAAGTCTAGTCGAGTTGTGAGACATAGTGAACTACTTAGAGCACTTACACACATACACAACCTTACTTGTACATATTTGTAATATCTTATTAAATGTTAATGTACGAGACGGTACTTACGAATTATAAATGTGATATGTGCTTTCAGCACAATAATATTGAACTCGAGAGAAGTGATATTATTTTGATTACTGTGATTAATTTAATTTAATTTGATAATATACCTCTAGACTTAATAAATTTATTAAATTTTAATTTCTCTAGTTAGTAGCCTACCAGTTGTAATCCTGAAGCACTATTGAATAATACTGAATTCTAATGGATAATTGGACAAGGATACTGACTACTTGTTACGAAAACCCAGTAACAGGCTGGATGCTAGACGGGCAGTCCTTTCTAGTATTCACTGGAGATCTCTAAGCTTTTAGAATCACGTTTTTTTTAACACATGTCCACTCCCAAATATCTGAGTACATTCGCCTCCTCCATACTCTCTCCCTCCAATCTGATATACAATCTTTCATCATCTAATCTTTTTGTTATCCTCATAACCTTACTCTTTCCTGTATCCACTTTTAATTTTCTTCTTTCACATACCCTACCAAATTCATCCATCAACCTTCGCAACTTTTCTTCAGAATCTCCCAAGAGCACAGTCTCATCAGCAAAGAGCAACTGTGACAACTCCCACTTTATGTGTGATTCTATATCTTTTAACTCCACGCCTCTTGCCAAGACCCTCGCATTTACTTCTCTTACAACCCCATCTATAAATATATTAAACAACCACGGTGACATCACACATCCTTGTCTAAGGATTACTTTTACTGGGAAATAATCTCCCTCTTTCCTATATACTCTAACTTGAGCCTCACTATCCTCGTAAAAACTCTTCAGTGCTTTCAGTAACCTACCTCCTATACCATACATCTGCAACATCTGCCACATTGCCCCACTATCCACCCTGTCATACACCTTTTCCAAATCCATAAATGCCACAAAAACCTCTTTAGCCTTATCTAAATACTGTTCACTTATATGTTTTACTGTAAACACCTGGTCCACACACCCCCTACCTTTCCTAAACCCTCCTAGTTCATCTGCTATCCTATTCTCCATCTTACTCTTAATTCTTTCAAAAATAACTCTACAATACACTTTACCAGGTATACTCAACAGACTTATCCCCCTATAACTTTTGCACTCTCTTTTGTCCCCTTTGCCTTTACACAAAGGAACTATGCATGCTCTCTGCCAATCCCTAGGTACCTTACCCTCTTCTGTACATTTATTAAATAATAGCACCAACCACTCCAAAACTATATCCCCACCTGCTTTTAACATTTCTATCTTTATCCCATCAATCCCAGCTGCTTTACCCCCTTTCATTTTACCTACTGCCTCACAAACTTACCCCCCCCACTCACAACTGGCTCTTACTCACTCCTACAAGATGTTATTCCTCCTTGCCCTATACACAAAATCACAGCTTCCCTATCTTCATCAACATTCAACAATTCCTCAAATTAACTCCATCTTCCCAATACCTCTAACCTTCCATTTGATAACTCTCCTCTCCTATTTTTATCTGACAAATCCATTTGTTCTCTAGGCTTCCTTAACTTGTTATTTTCACTCCAAAATTTTTTTTTTTTTTTCAACAAAATTTGTTGATAACATCTCACCCCCTTCTTTTGCTCTCTTTTTACATGCTTAACCACTCTTTAACCTCTCTTTTTTCTCGTATACAGGTCTCCCTCAACATTCGCAAGGGTTTAGGGGTCAAGACCCTTGTAAATGTTAAAAAACCCCGTGAATTTTGGTGCCCCAATACGTGGACCCCAGCAAAACGATCACCCCCGAATGGCCCAAATTAGTAAGTGTATTATGTAAGGGTTTGTACATGTATTTTTTGGGGGTCTGAAATGGACTAATTACTTCACAATACCCTTATGGGAACAAATTCGGTCAGTACTGGCACCTGAACATATTTCTGGAGTGAAAAAATATCGTTAAACGGGGGTCCACTGTTTTGTAGGGAAATATAATAAAATTGCTTCCCATAACTTGTTTAAACCCCATAAAAAACATAAAATCTGAAAACGTTGAAAAATTGTATAAATACTTTTACGTTATCCCTTAAAAAACATGTATGTTTTTAAATACACTGCCTCCCCTGCGAGCCCCTACTACCTCCCTCCGCCCTGCCAAATGGCACCCAGCCATCCCACACTGTGTGGGGGTGTTTTGTTTTTTCATTATTTGCTTTTAAAATACGTATAAAAAATGAAAACGATCCATCTGCATTTTAAAGAAGGCTTTCGGCGGGTTTTTGGAAGGGAATCAGTGTTTACTCTTGAAACAGCAAAAAACAAACTTTCTGTATGCTAATAATAATAGTAATAAAAAATTAAAATAATAATAAAAATAGGGGGCCCCACAGATTACAGATCATTTTAGTTTGCTAACTGAGAGAAAAAAGTAGATGGATACAAGGAGAATAGAAGCATCAGGGAAAGAGAGGTGAAGGTTTATAAAAACTAAAAGGAGGCGTTGGGTAAGATATAAAAACTTTTGAAGGATAGTGGGCTAATGAGGCATAGGCAATGGGGCGAAGGGTATGGGGTGGTTAAAAAAATGTAGTGTTAGGGTTCAGCAGAAGTTTGGGGTTACAGGAAAGGGGTGCAGGAAAAAAGAGGAGCTTTTGGTGGAATGTGATGTAAAGAGAGTAGTAAAGGGAGAAAAAGTTAGCTATGAGAAGTTTTTAAAAAAGTAGAACTGATGCAAGGGGGAGGTATATGGAGAAAAAGGGAGGTTAAGGAGGGGTTTTAAAGCAAGTAAAAAAAAGGCAAATGAGAGGGGGTGAGATGTTATCAACAATTTTGTTTAAAAAAAAGAAAAAAGTTTTGGAAATGAGATTAACAAGTTAAGAAAAACCTAGGAACAAATGGATTTGTCAGTTAAAAATGGGAGGAGGTTATTAAATGGGAGTTTGAGGTATTGGGAAAATGGAGGGAAAATTTTGGGAATTTTTAAATGTTGATGAAGATAGGAAGCTGTAATTTTGTGTATGGGCAAAGGGGGAAAAATTTGTAGGAGTGAGGAAGAGCCAGTTGTGAGGTGGGGGAAGTTCGTGAGGCAGTAGGTAAAAAGAAAGGGGGTAAGGGAGCCGGAATTGATGGGATAAAGATAGAAATGTTTAAAAGCAGGTGGGGATATGTTTTGGAGGGGTTGGTGCAATTATTTTAAAAAATGTTGGAAAAGGGGTAAGGTACCCAGGGATTGGCAGAGAGATCATAGTTTCCCTTTGTATAAGGGAAAGGGGTAAAAAAGAGTGCAAAAATTATAGGGGGAAAGTCTTTGATAACCCGGTTTAAAATGTATGGAGAGTTAAATTGAAAGAATTAAGATAAGGAGAAGGGGAAAAGGGGTAGCAGATGAACAAGGGGCTTTGGAAAAGGGAGGGGGTGTTGGACCGGTGTTTACATTTAAACATATAAGTGAACAGTATTTAGTAAACTAAAGAGGGCTTTTGGGGGATTTTGGGGTTTTGGAAAAAGGCGAATGAAAGGTGGTAGGGGGGGGCAATGTGGCGATTTGCAAATGTATGGGTTTTGGAGGTAGGTTATGAAAGCAGTGAAGAGTTTTTACAAGGATATGAGGCTCAAGTTAGAGTGTGTAGGGAAAAAGGGAAATTTTTTTCCCCGAAAAGTAGGCCCCTTTGACAAGGATGTGTGATGTCACCCTGGTTGTTTAAAAATTTATAGAGGGGTTGTAAGGAAGTAAATGCGAGGGTCTTGGAAGAGGCGGGATTTTGATAAAGAATCACAAACAAAGTGGGAGTTGACAGCTGCTCTTTGTGATGACATGTGCTCTGGGAGATTCTGAAGAGAAATTGCAGAGATTTGGGGGTGAAATTTGGTTTGGGTGTGCAAAAGAAGAAAATTAAAAAGGGGAATCAGGGGAAAAAAATTAAGGGTTTTGAGGATAAAAAAAAAATTAGGTGTTTAAAGATTTAAAATCGTTGGGGGAGAGGTAAGAGGAAATTGGGGAGGTGGGGATTACCCAAAAAAATGTTGTTTCCCGGCTGGGGAAGGGTTTTTGAGGTGGTTGGCATGTAGAGAGATGGAGCGAAACGAAAAGACTTCAGAGTGTATCAGTTGTAGTGGAAGGAAGGAGGGTGGGGTTGGTGGAAAGGTTGGGGGAGGGGGTAAAGGAGGTTTTGTGTGCGAGGGGCTTTGGGGCCAGCAGGCATGCCCCCCTGAGGTGTTTGATAGGAGTGAATGGGACAAAAGGTTTTTAATATTACGTGCTGTTGGAGTGTGAGCAAATAAAAATTTATGAAGGGATTCAGGGAAAACGGGAGACCGGACTTGAGTCCTGGAGATGGGAAGTACATGGCCCCGCACTCTGAAGGGGGGTGTTAATGTTGCAGTTTAAAAACTGTAGTGTAAACCCCTTCTGGCAAGACGTGATGGAGTGAATGATGGTGAAAGTTTTTCTTTTTTGGGCCACCCTGCCTTGGGGGGGAATCAGCGTGTGATAGTAAAAAAAAATAAAAATTTAATAATAATAATAATAATAATAATAATAATAATATAATAATATAATAATAATATAATAATAATAATAATAATAATAATAATAATATATAATAATAATAATAATAATAATAATAATAATAATATAATAATAATAATAATAATAATAATAATAATAATAATAATAATAATTTATTTATTTATTTATTTATTTACAATTTGAGCACACATACAGAGGTACAAAAAATACAGATAAGAGCAGCATGCCAAAGCCACTTATACTATGCATAGCATTACGGGCTGGCTTAAAATTAACTTAAGATTAACTAAGCAATGATATAATCAGTGATAAAACATTAATGTAAACAGATTACTATAAACCACAAGTGAGTATTACAAAGACAGGTCATATGGTTGCATGCATTGTTGTACATTCAGTCATATGGAGAATTCTGTTAGGTAGTTTATTTAAAAAAAATAGTAAAGTTAGATTGGGTTTTATGTTTAACATTTATGTGATATAATTGTGAGAAACATTTAAGATATACAATTTATCAGGTTCAGTTATTCAGTATTTATTTGGTTGTGGGTGAGTAAGTGATCTTTGAGAAGAGACTTGAATTTATAAACAGGTAGTGTTTCTTTTATATTTACAGGTAATGAATTCCAGATTTTAGGGCCTTTTATGTGCATTGAGTTTTTGCATAGTGTGAGATGGACACGAGGAACATCAAAGAGTGATCTGTGCCTTGTGTTATGGTCATGTGTTCTGTTGAGGTTGGCAAGGAGATGTTTGAGGGGAGGGTT
The DNA here is from genome assembly GCF_026875155.1 of Cherax quadricarinatus. Taxonomy (NCBI): domain Eukaryota; kingdom Metazoa; phylum Arthropoda; class Malacostraca; order Decapoda; family Parastacidae; genus Cherax; species Cherax quadricarinatus. The sequence continues at coordinate 35,108 of NW_026468847.1, read as the reverse complement.
AATATCAGAGTTAAGTGTTCTATGTATGTAATAGGTGCAGTAATAAGTATGGATGTTTTGTATGGTGAGTAGGTTTAGTGTATTGAATATTGGTGGAGTGTGCTGCCTGTAGTGGGAATTTGTTATCATTCTAACTGCAGCCTTTTGTTGGGTAATTAGTGGTCTGAGATGGTTAATTGTTGTTGAGCCCCATGCACAAATTCCATAGGTGAGATAGGGGTAAATAAGAGAGTGATGTAGGGCCAGGAGGGCTGACTGTGGAACATAGTACCGTATCTTTGATAGTATGCCTACAGTCTTGGAAATTTTCTTAGAAATTTGTTGTATATGTGTATGAAATTTGAGTCTATTATCAAGGTGGATTCCTAAGAATTTTCCCTCTGTTAGCTTTGTGATAGGTGATCCATTTATCATTATGTTAAGAGGGACATCTGTAGCTCTGTTACCAAACTGAATGAAGTAGGTTTTGTCAATGTTTAGTGTAAGTTTGTTAGTCCTCATCAGGTAGATATTTTCTGTAATTCGGTATTTACAGTATTGGCTAGCGTGACTGGGCTCAGGTGAGAGAAGACGTATGTGTGTCATCTGCAAATAGTGTGGGTTTGAGTAATTTCGAAGATTTGAGGTACAGTGGTTTGTAGTAGTTGTAGTAGTGATGGTACGATGTTTGTGGTAGTTGTCTTGTGAGGTACAGTGTTTTGAGGTTAGTAGATGTATAGTGATGGTACAGTGTTGTGAAGTTGTAGTAGTGGATGGTACAGATGTAAGTGGTAGTCGTAGCATTAGTGATGGTTACAGTGTTGTGGTCTTACGTGTGATAGTAGTGATGGCACCCGTGTTTAGTATAATCGTTATAGAAGGAGATGTGTCCAGTGATAGTGGTAGTAGTTGACAGTAGCGATGGTACATGTTTGGTAGCTAGTTGTCAGAAGTGATGGGGTAGCAGTGTTGTGGTAGTCGTTTGTAGTATGTGATGTGGACAGTGTTGTGTAGTAGTAGTAGAGTGATGGTACAGGAGTTAAGGGTAGTAGTTATAGTCGTGATGGTACAGTTTTGTGGTAGTAGTTTTAGTATGATGGTACAGTGTCTGTGGTAGTAATTGAAGTCAGATGATTGGTACAAGTGTTGTGTAGTAGTTATAGCCGAGAAGGTACAGTGTTGTGGTAGTAGTTAGTAGTAGTGAATGGTACAGTTGTTAGTGGTAGAAGTATATAAGTAGTGATTGTACAGTGTTTGTGGTAGTAGTTATAGTAGTGAGGTACAGTGATGTGGCAGTAGTAGTCGTAGTGGAAGGTAGCAGTGTTTTTGGTAGTAGTTATAGCAGTGATGGTACAAGTGTTGTGGTCAGTAGTTGTAGTAAGTGATGGTACAGTGTGGTGGTAGGTAGTTTGTAAGTAGTGAAGGTAACCGTGTGTGGAAAAAAGGTAGTTGTAGTAGTGATGGGTACATGTGGTTGTGGTAGTAGTTATAGAATTGATGGGACAAGTGTTGTGGTAGTAGTGTAGTAGTGATGGTACAGTGTTGTGGTAGTAGTTGTAGTATGGATGATACAGTATTGAGGTATAAGTTAGGTAAGTAGTGATGGTACAGTGTTTGGCAGTAGTTTGTAGTAGTTGATGGTACAGTGTTGTGGTAGTATTATAAGTAGTAATGTACAGTGGTTGAGGTTGTAGTTTGTAGAAGTGAGGGAACAGTGTTTGTGGGAGTAGTTGTAGCGTAGTGATAGGTACAGTGTTTGGTGGTAGAATTGTAGTAGTGATGCTACAGTGGTTGTGGTAGTAGGTAGTAGAAGTGATGGTACATGTTGTGGTAGTAGATTATAGTATATAGGTGATGGTACAGTGTTGTGTGCATAGTTCTGTAGTGATGGCAAACAGGTTGTGGTAAGTAGTTAACGTAGTGATGTACAGTGTTGTGGTAGTAGTTAGTAGTATTGATGTACAGTGTTGTGGTAGTAGTTGTAGTAGTGATGGAGTGCAGTGTTGTGTAGTAGTTGTAGTAGTGATGGTACAGTGTTTTTGTGGTAGAAGTTGTAAGTAGTGATGTAGCATATCTGTTGTTGGTAGCAGTTGTAGTAGGGATGGTATCAGTGATGTGGTATGTAGTTATAGCAGTGATGTACAGTGTTTGTGGTAGTAGTTGTAGTAGTGATGGAACAGTGATGTGGTCGTAGTTAAAGTAGAATGGTACAGGGGTTGTGGATATCGTTATAGTATGATGGTCCCGGTTTTGGGCATTAGTTTTTAGAAATGATGGTACAGTGTTGTGGTAGTAGTTATTCGCAGTGATGAGGTTACAGTGTTTTGTGTATTAGTTTGACGTAGTGAAGTACAGTGTTTTGTGGTAGTAGTTTGTAGTAGAGATGGTACAGTGTGTGGCAGTATGTAGTAGTGATGGTACAGTGTTGTTGTAGTAGTTATAGCAGTGATGATACCAGTGTGTTGGTAGTAGTTGTAGAGTGATGGTACAGATGTTGTGGTTAGTATTTATAGGCAGTGATGGTACAGTGTTTTGGTATGAAGTTTGTAGAGAGGAAGGTACAGTGTTGTGGTAGTAGTAGTAGTAGTGATGTACAGTGTTGTGGCGTAGTTGTAGTAGTTGATGTACAGTGTTGTGTCGTAGATATAGTAGTGATGGTACAGTGTTGTGGTAGTATTTAGTGATGGTACAGTGTTGTGTAGTAGTTGTAGTAGTGATGGTACAGTGTTGTGGTAGTAAGTTGGTAGTAGTGTGGTACATGTGTTGTGGTAATAGGTATAGTAGTGATGGTACAGTGAGTAGTAGTTGTAGTATTGGGTTAATGGGATACAGTTTTTGTGGAAGTAGTTAAAGTAAGTGAAGGTACAGTGTTTTGTGGTAGTAGTTGTAGTGATGGGTACAGTTTGTGGTAGTAGTTTGTAGTAGTGATGGTTCAGTAGTTGTGTAGTATTGTGTAGTGATGGTACGATGTGTTGTGTAGTATTGTTATTAGTTATGTTAGCCGTGGTGTGGTAGTATTTGTAGTAGTTGATGGTACAGTGTATGTGGTATAGTTGTAGTAGTGATGTACAGGTTGTGGTAGTATTGTAGTAGCGGATGGTACAGTGTTGTGGTAGTAGTTTATATAGCAGTGATGGTACGGGGTTTGGTAGTTGCAGTAGAGATGGTACAGTGTTTGTGATAGCAGTTGTAGTAGTGATGGTACAGTGTTCAGACATCGGCGTAGTTGGTAGTAGAGATCGACAGTGGTTCTGTAGTGGTTGTAGTAATGATGGAACAGTGTTGTGGTAGTTTGTCGTAGAGATGGTCACAGTGTTGTGATACTGGTTGTAGTAGTGAAGGTATGCAGTGTTGTGGTATAGTTGAAGTAGTGATGGTACAGTGATGTGCAGTAGTTTGTAGTAGTAAGGTACAGTGTGTGTTTACCGGGAGTTTACCTGGAGAGAGTTTCCGGGGTCAACGGCCCCCGCGGCCCGGGTCGTGAGACCTAGCCTCCTGGTGAGATCAGTGCCTGATCCACCAGGCTGTTTCTGCGGCTGCAACGCAAACCACATACGAGCCACAGCCCCGGCTGATCCGGAACTGATTTTAGGTGCATGTCCAGCGTGCCAGCTTGAAGACTGCAGGGTCTGTTGGTAATCCCCCTTATGTGTGCTGGGAGCAGTTGAACAGTCCCCTCGGCCCTGACACTTATTGTATGGTCTCATAACGTGCTATGACACCCCTGCTTTTCATTGGGGGGATGGTGCATTCGTCTGCCAAGTCTTTTTGCTTTCGTAGTGGGGTTGATTTTCGTGATGCAAGTTCGGTACTAGTCCCCTAGGATTTTCCCAGGTGTATATAATCATGTACTCTCCCTCCTGCGTTTCCAGGGAACACAGTTTAGGAACCTCAGCGCTCCCAATATTGAGGTGTTTTTAATCTCCGTTATGCGCGCCGTGAATGTTCTCTGTACATTGTTCTAGGTCGGGCAATTTCACCTTCCCTTTGAAAGGTGCTGTTAGTGTGCAGCAATAATCCACCTTGATAGACCAAGTGACCTGAAGAGTGTCACCATGGCTTGCCTCCCTAGTTTTGAAGTTCTCATTATCCATCCTGTCATATTTCTAGCAGATGCGATTGCTACAATTTATGGTCCCTTGAAGTGAGATCCTCCCGACATGATCACTCCCAGGATCTTTGACGTTGGTGTTTTCGCTCTATTTTGTGGCCAAATTTGTTGTGTACTCTGATGAAGATTTAATTTTCCTCATGTTTATACGCAAAGCTGATAATTGACATTATCTCATCGTTGAACTGGTCATATTATTTCCTGCGAGCCCACTGAAAGATTGGTTGATGTCTGCCTGTGAGCTTTGCAGTGTATCCACTGCAATGGAAAGACACTGTCATGCAGATTCGGTGTCATCTGCAAAGGAAGACACGGTGCAGTGCTGAAATCCTTGTCTATGTCAGATATAAGGATGAAGGAACCAAGATGGGAGCGAGTACTGTGCTTTGTGGAACAGAGCTTTTTCACCGAAGCTGCCTCGGACTTTAACTCTGTTAGACGACAACTCTCTGTGTTCTGTAGTGAGGAAATTATAGATATCCATCGACCGACTTTTCCCTGTATTCCTTTAGCACGCATTTTGTGCGCTATTACACCATGGTCACACTTGGTCGAAGGCTTTGCAAAGTCCTTGTATATAGTACATCTGCAGTTCTTTATTGTCTCAGTGCATTTGAGGACCTTGACCGTAGTGTCCAATAGTTGAGACAGACAGGAGCACCTGTTTCTAAAACCCATGTTCCCCTGGTTTGTTTAACTGATGGGTTCTAGAGCGTGTGATCCTTGCTTCTTAGGACCCTGTTCAAGATTTTTTAATGCTATGGGAGTAGTGCTATTAGGTCTGAAGTCCTTTGCTGTTGCTTTTTACTGCCCCCTTTGTGGAGTGGGGCTATAGTCTGTTGTTTTTAGTACCTGTGGACGACCCCCGAGCATGCTCCCTCTCCAAAGGATGGAAAAGGCTCGTGATAGGGGGCTTCGTAGCAGTTCTTGATGAACCAGATTCCATGAGTCTGCCCTGGGGCAGAGTGCATGGGCATGTCATTATCGCCTGTTCGAAGTCCATTTGGCGTCAGGGATAAAACAGCGGGATAGGCTTGTGTTAAATCAAATTTTGTGGCTCTCTCATACAACATTCATTTTGTGATCTTCGACTCTCAGTCATGTTAGCGCTGCTAAAAACTGAGTCATATTGGGACTAGCGAGTAGCTCACTCATTTCCTTGTAGTGCATCTGTGGTAGACCCATCTTGTTTTAAGAGAGGCCCAATACTGGAGCTTTGTTTCTTCGATTTTGATTTGGCATAGGGAGAAGAAATACTTTGTGGGTTTTCTTTCGATTTCATTATGGCTTTTAGGTTCTTCCCGCGATTTCCCTGACTTCATAAAATTCTTTTAGCTTAAGTTCGAGCTTGCTATTTGCACTGACCAGTGTCTCCCTCGCATTTCAGATATATTGACCTCTATTTAGCCCCTGGTTATTCGTTTTCCGTCGCCTGTAAAGGGAGCGCCTAGTCTCATTCTGTTTACATCTAACTCCTCCTTTTTCTAGAGGAATATAGCCTTGTGCATACATCGAGTGCTACCGAGTTATCTGTTCTAGGCATAAGTTGGGGGGACTGTGTTCTTAGTATATCTTACCCATCATATAATCGGTTAGGGAACTTTTGGTCTTACTTGTCTCACTTTATTTTTGTTATAGAAGTTGAATTTGTAATGCTTGCTCCCTCGTGACTAATCATCATTATGTCGTCTGTGCACCGCCGCAATGAACATGACTGAACCTCAATTATGTTGTGATCTGAGTATATTGTTTTTGATATTGGTGATAATATTTCTTATCAGATTATCATTGTAACGTGAAGATGAGGTCCTAGTGTATCTGAGTGGGGGGGGGTGGGGGCTCTAGTAAGCTCATTATATTTGCTGTTAAATTGAATTTTGTGCAGAGATTAAAAGCTCGTGAGTGTGAGTTTTCATCAGAGTCTGCTTCCAGTTGTATCTGCAACAATATTATTTGCAATATTCCTCCCATTTTCGTGCCCTAAAGAGTGAAAATCCCCCAGGAGCAAGATGTTGGGTGCAGGAGCTGGAAAGGTTTTCCCCAGACAGTGGTCAATTTTTTAACAGCAGTTCCTGGAATTGGCTGGGATGTTGCATCGGAGGCTTGTAGACTATCAGAATGACTAGGTTTAGGTCTCGACCTTTTAAAGTCTAAAACTTTTCCACTACATCATTTGAGGCCAATTAGCAGTTCTGTGCAAACAAGTGAATCTGGCAAATGTACAGGCCAACCCCGCCCCTTTGCCTGTTCACTCTGTCACATCTGTATATGTTTGTAACATGGGATCCATATATTCGATGCCAAGTGATCCTTAATGTGGTCTCATTGCGCAGCCGCGAACATTGCCTTTGCCTCTGCAAGCAGTCCACGAAATGAAAGGTATTTTGTTGTTGTTGCTGGCTTTAATACCCTGTTAAATTGCAAAGGAATACTGGTTTATCGGACTGGAGTATGTTGGTACTGGGGGGAGTTTTTTTTTCCGCATTAGTAACTGTATCTGTTGTTGTTTGGAGTGAGGCCATCCGACAGTGTCCACTCCAGGAATGACTGGATTTGGTGTACGATTTCTGGCCATTTTGCTGCCAGTTTTTTTCCTTCTGGCACTAAAACCTCTCCCTCTAGAGTGCTGTGGCTACAAAGTATAAAAACAAAAAAAAAAATAGCTAAAAAAAGAAAGTTTTTCTTTATTGGGCCACCCTTGTCTTGGTGGAATCAGCCAGTGTGATAGTAAAATAAAAAATAATAAAATAATAATAATAATCATAATAATAATAATAGTATAATAATATAATAATAAAATAATAATAATAATAATAATAATGAATACTAATATAATAATAATAATAATAATAAGAATAAAAATAATAATATAATAATAATAATAATATAATAATAATAATAATAATAATAATAATTTATTTATTTATTTATTTATTTACAATTTGAGCACCGTCATACGAGAGTACAAAAAAATACAGATAAGAGCAGCATGCAAAGCCACTATACTATGCATAGCATTACGGCTGCTTTAAAATAACTTAAGATTAACTAAGCAATGATAGAATCATGATACACCGATTATGTAAACAGATTACAATAAACCACAAAGTTGAGTATTACAAAGACAGGTCTATGGTTGCATGCATTGTTGTACATTCAGTCAGTAAGGAGAACTTCTGTTAGGTAGTATATTTAAAAAAATAGTAAAGTTAGATTGGGTTTTATGTTTAACATTTATGTGATATCTAATTGTTGAGAAAACAATTTAAGATATACAATTTTATCAGCGTACAGTTATTCAGTATTTATTTGTTGTGGTGAGTAAGTGATCTTTTGAGAAGAGACTTGAATTTTATAAACAGGTATGTTTCTTTTATCTTTACAGGTAATAATTCCAGAATTTTAGGGCCATTTATGTGCATTGAGATTTTGCATAGTGTGAGATGGACACGAGGAACATCAAAAGAGTGATCTGTGACCTCCCCCCCCCGCCCCCCCCTCCTTGTGTTATGGTCAAGTGTTCTGGTTGAGGTTGGGCGTAGGAGATGTTTGAGGGGAGGGTTAATAATCAGAGTTAAGTGTTCTAATGTATTAATAGGTGCAGTAATAATATGGATGTTTTTGTATGGTGAGTAGTTATTAGTGTATTGAATTTTGGTGGAGTGTGCTGCTGTAGTGGTGAATTTGTTATCATTCTAACTGCAGCCTTTGTGGGTAATTAGTGGTCTTAGATGGTTAAATTGACTTGTTGGAGGCCCCATGCTCAAATTTCCATAGGTGAGTAGGGGTAAATAAGAGAGTGATTAGGGCCAGGAGGGCTGACTGTGAACATAGTACCGTATCTTTGATAGTAATGCCTACATCCTTGGAATTTTCCGTATAAATTTTGTTGTCATATGTGTAAGAAATATGAGTCTATTATCCCAAGGTGGATTCCGAAGAATTTTCCCTCTGTTTAGCTTTGTGATAGGTCGCTCCATTTATCATTATGTTAAGAGGGACCATCTGTAGCTCTGTTACACAAACTGAATGAAGTAAGGTTTTGGGTCAAGTTTAGTGTAAGTGTTGTTAGTACTCATCCAGGTAGATCTTTTCTGTAATTCCGGTATTCGAGTATTGTGCTAGCGTGACTGGCTCAGGTGAGAGAAGTCGTATGTAGTGTCGATCTTGCAAATAGTGTGGGTTTGAGTAATTTGGCGAAGCATTGGTAGGTCATTTTGTATAGTAGGAGAAAGAGAAGAGGGCAAGGACACTTCCCTGTGGGACCTCCCACTGTAATTGAGTTTGTGCAGGAAGAGTTTTGCCCCAATTGCGTACTACAGTATCGGCATCTGTTGCTTAGTTAAGACGTAGAGGTAGTTGAGGGAGTGCCGCTCTTATACCATAGTGTGACAATTTTACGTGAGGAGCAAGTCATGAGTCACCTGTATCAAAAGCCTTATGTAAGTCAATGAAGATCCCAGTGGGACTCCTTTAGTTCACTAAGTTTGCAGGTGTATATATGTTCTTGCAGGTGTATAATAGCATCATTAGTATTTTATATTAGGCCTGAATCCAAATGGAGGGGTTGAAGTAGTTTTTGGGATGATAAGGTAAGGAGTAGATTCGTTTTATGAATTAAATTTGAAGGATTTTTGAGATAGTTGTTAAGGTTGGAATATTGGCCTATAGTTAAGTTCCACTCTGTTGGATGGTCGTCCTCTTTTGTGGATCGGGTGACTCTTGCAATTGTGCGTACTGTAGGGAAGGTGGAGATTCAATGGAAATTGTTAAAGAGTGTTGCAATGATTGTGATAGCACTTGTGACATTTTTTTGTATATAAAGGTGTAATTGAATTTAATCCCATGCCTGTTTTTACTGCGTTATCAATAAGGGAGGACTTTGTATGGGTTAGTCCCGAGCCTATAGAATAGTGTGTTCGGGTAGGATGCCGTTGAGGTAGTCATTTGGTGGGGTATCTGAGCTTGGGATTTTAATTGGCAAGGTTTTTGGGTCCTATAGTGTAGAAGCAATCTGTGAGGTCTGTTTGCCTATTTTTCTGTGGTGGAAGTTGGGGTTCATCTGAATTTAGCTAATTTCATTTCGCCAAATTCGAGATAACTTTTTTTCACAAATTTCTGATAGGGTTTGCCAGGTGGTCTTTTTTTATATCACCTCTTAAGTTGGTTTAATCTGTGTCTCATAATACCATTTTTTTTTGCCCTTCTTAATCATGCTGGTTAGGATTGACGCGTATACATTTTGTTTGGTCTCTGTTATGTGAGCCATTCTGTACTGTTTTCATATTGGTGTTTTGTATTTATGGATTTTGAGAATGCTAGGTGTTACCAGGACTGCTACAGTCACTTAGCTGTCATCTGTTAGTTTTTTTAGGGCAGTGCTTGTTATAGAGGTATTGGGTCTTGTTTTAGAAATTAATTATACAGTCGTCAATATCTAATATAGATTTCTAGCTCAGTGTGCCAGTCAAGTGTTTGCTACAGCTGTTGTAAAGTATTAATGGCTGCTACATATATAATACTAATAATAATAATAATAAAAATAACAATGATAATAATAATAATAATAATACTAATAATAATAATACGATAGAATTGAAGAAGGAAAATGCCACAAAAATAACAGAGGAGGTTGAAGCAGGGGTGAAGGAAGTGGATTGACACATCGTCATGTGGCTGTTTAAGTGCTGGAGTGATTATTAGTCACCGTGCACTTCCAAACATTTCACAATAATTGCATTGTATTTGGTGCATGCAGGATTGATGTGACTGGAGTGGTATGAGGCAGTGTAGAGGCAGGGGAGAAGGGCAACTGCTCTATAACTGCCTCTATCACTGCATCTAACCATTGCCTCTTCACTGGCCTCTACCACTGCTCTATAACTGCCTCTAACCACTGCCTCTACCACTTGCTCTTACCACCGCTCTACCACTGCCTTATCACTGCAGTCTATCACTGCCTCTATAACTGCCTCTAACTCAGTAGTAGTAACCATTACAGTAACCAGTGTACCAGTGATGACTCACTACCAACCGACTCAGCCTTGAGGTCACGTGGCTGTATTCATATTTGTGCTGAACCACAGCCGATCCTGCGCTCTCTCGCGTCACTTCTCGGATAACTGACATGGCCGCCCACAGTATCACCATATTGAGTGGTCTTTGAATACTCTACTCTCAGTAGTAGTAACCATTACCAGTAACCAGTGGACCAGTAGATGACTCAACTACCGAACCGCTCTGCCTGAGTCACAGGCTGTATACATATTGTGCTGACCCACAGTCAGTTATGTTCTAAGACCCCTCATCATATGGGTACTGTGGGCGACCAGTCAGTAATAGCGAAGTGAGGCGAGAGAGGCAGGATCGGCTGGGGGCGCCATTCACATACTTCCAAGTTACAATATACGTTACTTCCAGCCTACGAGAGTATTTTTACCGCAATCCACTGTGTTCGACTCCCCACATGACAGGCTCTCAGTATAGTAAACTCAGTCACCAGTATACCAGTGTACCCAGTAGATTGACTCACTACCAACCGTCTCTGCTGAGTCACTGGCTAGTATTCAATATTGTTGCCTGACGCTCAGCAGCAAATCAAAGAAGACCGCCCTCACATATGGTACTGTGGTCGGCCAGTCATTAGACGAGAGTGAGCGAGAGAGGCAGGATCGCTAGTGGCGCCCTTCCCCATGACTTCAGTTAGCAATATACAACTTCCAGCCTACGTGAGTATTTTACCCAATCCACGGTGTTTCGAACCCCACCATGATAACTATCACTGCTCTATCACTGCCTCATCACTGCTCTAACCACTGCCTCTATAACTGACCTCTACCACTGCCGGTCAAACACTGGCCTTCAACCACCCCGTCACACTTCACTCTACCAAGAGACCAAATACAAGAATTATTGTGAAATGTTTGGAAGAGCACGGAGACTAATACTCCCTCAGCATAAACAAAGCCACACTGATGATGCGGTCAACCACTTCCTTCACCACCTGCGTCCACCCTCGTCTTTTTGTAACAATTTCCTTCTCCAATTCTATCGTATTTAGTTATAATTATTATTATTATTATTATTAGCAGTTGCTGAAATGTTTGATTCTTGCTGTGTTCAAGAGTACACACATGATGTCACCTTCCAATCCCTGCTGAATTGCCTATTCTAATAATCAGTCATTGGATGGGTTTACATTATTGTATACTGTAATTTAATAGCAATATAAACAAAACATCCACCACACAGTGGGGGGAGGGCTGGCTGCCAGTTGCAGGGGTCGGAGGGAGGTATAGGACTCGTGGTGGTAAACTTAAAAATAGGATTTGGGGGCTGGGAATTTGGCAGTTGGGAATTCCGAATAGTGAAGAGCCCGCAAAGTTAGAAAGCGCAATGTTGGAGGGAGACCTGTACTTCTTCCCATCCTTGCATCAGCTTCTGGCTTGTGAAAACTTCTCATATCTAATATTTTCTCCCCTTACTACTCTCTTACATCATCATTCACACCAATCGCTCCTCTTCCCTCCCACACCGCACATCCAGTAACCACAAACATCTGCTGAACACTCTAACACTACATTTTATTAAACCTACCCCATACCTCATCGACCCCATATGCCTATCTCTCATTATCTCCACTACCTCCAATAGTTGTTATTATATCATACCCTAACTGCCTCCTCTTTTTAGTTTATAAACCTTCACCATCTCTCTTACCTAAGGCTTTCTATTCTCCTTGTAGCCCATCTCCCTTTTAGTCTCAGGTAGCTACAACTAAAAAGTGACCTGATATATTTTGTGGCCCCGTCCTAACAGTAACATCCTGAAGTCTACTCAACAGTCATTTTATCTACCAATACAGAATCCCAACAAACTACTGTCATTTCACTCTAACATCATATCTAGTATACTTATTTACCTCTTTCTTCTTAAAATAATGTAATACCTATAACTAAACCACTCTCTATAAAAAGTCAATCAAAGGACTCCCATTATCATTTACACCTGGGCACCCCAAACTTACCTACCACATCCACCTCTCTAAAAATTTCTATTTCTCCTACTTTTATCATTCAGGTCCCTACCACAAACTCTCTCACTGGTTCAAGGTTCCCCATACAATCACTTAACATCTCTCAAATCTCTTTCTCTCCTCTACACTCCCTCTCTTCTCCAGTGCATACATGCAGATTATGACGTCACACTTTTGCATCCAACCTTTACTTTAATTCCACATAATTTCTGAATTTAACACATTCATATTCTCTTTTCTCATTCCATAACTGATCCTCAACATTAATTGCTACCCCGGCCTTCCTTAGCAATAACTCTCTCAGACAACTCCCAGAATTTAATCCCATTTATTTCTCCGACCGAAACTCTCCTACCCTCTATAACTTGTTTCGCTTAGGCCAGGACATCAAACTTCTTTTCATTCATAACATCAGTCATCATCCTTTTTCTTGTCCATCTGCACGTACATCAACGCACATTCAAGCATCCCCGTTTATAAAGTTTTTTCTTCTTCTCTTTTTTATAGTATAATGTTTACCAGGAAAGGGGTTACTAGCCCATTGCACCCGTCATTTTAGCTGTCACCTCCATACACACCATGGCTAATGTAGGAAAGATTATTTTTTTTCCACTTCCCCATGACAAAAGAAGAAATAAAGAAGAACAAGATCATTTTAAAAAAAGAGAAAAATCAAAATGTATGTATAATATACACCTCCATACCGACTTACAACTGCTCGACTTAGACCACTCAACTTACGACTGATGTTTTTGTGCCAAAATTTTCTGGGAAATAAACAACTATTTAGTGTTGCACACAAGTGTTTATATCCTAAACCTTAGGGTATAAATACAGTCTAAAACAGCATAAAAATAAAGTAAAACATGAAATAACCAAAATAAAACAATAAAAAAAGTCATTAAAAAATGTTATGTGATATTCAGTAGTAAAGTTGACATACATACCATTATTCGACTTACGACCGTTTCTCGGACCGAACTCGGGTCGTAAGTTCAGATAGAGGTGTATATGCATGTGCGTGTCTGTGAAATGTACCAAACTTTAAGTAGAGTAGCAAGATATCCCAGTTTATTCTACGTGTTTATGAGACAGAAAAGACACCAGCAATCCTACCATCACTTAAAACAGTTACTGGTTTTGTTTCACAGTCTCTGGCTGGATGGTAATACTTTCCCTGGGTGGTTGCTGTCTACCCACCTACACCTACTATAATTATTCTTCTACTATTATTACATGATAGTAATTTAGGGAACTCGAAGCCCCTCAACACAGCGTCAAGTTCCTAATGCTGGGTGAGAGCACATATTCTAGGGAAATTTTAAATGTTTCTCTAGTTTCCCTAAATTAGTAATAATATAAAAATAAGAATAAAAATGGAAAACATCTTTTTCACACCTTCTCAGGCACTGTCCTTTTACACTTAACTTTCTTCGGACCCATGGTTAGAAAAGCCAAAATTAAGCCAAAGACTGTCAAAAATGTAAGCAAATCAGGAGAGAAACGCTGACCACGCGAGGTAAACAGTGCACTGAGTTGACTTAGTTTCCTGAAGCTCTCGTTGTATAATAATGTATTATTATTATTAATATAAGGGGAACTGAACGTCTATTATATTATAATTATTATAATTATTAATATAATTATTATTAAAATTATTATTATTATTATTATTAATTATTATTATTAATTTAGAGAGAACTTGAGCACTTATCATTTCCTACTCATGATCCCCTCACCACATCAAGTTCCTTAACACTGTGGAGGTACTCTTGGTCTAGGGAACGATATATGCTCTTGTTTCCCCTAAATCAGTAATAATAATCATCATAATAATGACAGAGCTTCCAGTTCTCTAATTAACAATAATAACAATAATAAAATAATAAAAATAAATAATAATAATTATAATAATTATTATTAATAATTGTGCAATGACAAATAGCTACTTCCCTAAATTAAGAATAATAATTATAAAAACAACAGAGCTTCAGTTCCCTAAATATTAAATAAATAATAATTATTTATATATACAAGATAAAATATTAAAAAATCGCAGTTAGGGAATCAGCAACAGGACAAGAGAAACTTCATCTACAGAACATGACCTGATAAGTGGAAATGGCAAATGTAATACCTATTTATCAAGGCAGGTGACAGGTCCTTGGCTTTGAACTGTAGACCCATAACCTGACCACCATAGTGGGAAAATTTATGGAATCAATAATTGGCCGAACCATTCGTAGCCATCTTGGACAGGCACAGATTGTATTAATAATTCTCAACAGAAGCATAGGTTTTACATAGGGGCATTCCTGTCTTATAGCGAATTTACTTACCTTTTTTTTCACTTAAAAGGTTGTTGAAGAGTTAGATCATGGTAATAACTATGATATTTGTGTATATGGAGGACTTCAGTAAGGCTTTGATAGAGTCCACACCAGAGGCATTGAGGAAACTTAGGGCAAAACGAATAGGAGAAATGTTCCTGGGTAGAGGCTGCTGACAAATAACACAGAAGAGTTTGCATAAAGGGAGGAAATCCGAATGGGGCAACCGCCACAAGCGGTGTTCCTCAGGGTCAGGTGTTGGGCCCGTTTGTTGTTGACAAAAAATGTTTTTTTTACATAAACCGACTAGAAGAGGGAATAATAGCGGACATAATCAAATTGCTGTATGACGACCAAAAGGCCATCCAATTCATTCTAATGAAGGGACATTAGAGCACTCCAGAATGATTTGAATACACTGAGGCAATGGTCGGAGAGTGGCAGATGCAGTTTAATATGAAAAATGCAAAGTTCTAAATGTTGGACAGTTTAAATTAACCAAGCCACATATAAACTAAATAATGTAATCTTAAGATCTACCGATGCGGAAAAAGGATGATAGGGAGTCTGGTTAGCAGTAACCAAAAACAAGACAACAGTGGCATTATGTTTTGCAAATATAAGCTAACAGAATTCTTGGCTTCATTCTAGAATATAGGAATAATAGAAGTCACCTCGAGTTTTCTTCAACTCTATGCAGTTGGACCCCCTTTAACCATTATTTTTTACATTCCAGAAGTATGTTCAGTGCCTAGTACTGACCGAAATTCTGGTTCCCATAAGGATATTTGAAGTAGAGTTAGTCCATTTCAGGACCCCTCAACATACACGGTAACAAACTCACTTACATAAATACACTTAATAATTGGTCACATTGGTAGGTGATCCGTTATGCGGGGGGCCACTGGTATATCCTTGGTTAGGCCTCATTTTAGACTTGCTGCTCAGTTCTGTTTCTGGTCCACTGTATTACAGATGGGATATAAATGCTCTGAAAACGGACAGGAGAGGATTACGAAATTGATTCCCATGTATCAGAATACATCCCTATGAGGATAGACTGAGGCCCTGAATCGCACTCTCTCGAAAGTCATAGAAGTTAGGGAGGATATGAATCGAAGGTGTATAAATGGAAAACAGGAATAAATAAAGGGGATGTAAAATAGTGTGCTGAAAATTTTCCGCCAGCCCAAGACAGGACTCGCAGCAATGTTTCCAAGTTGAAAAATTCAGATTCCGGAAGGATATCGAAAAGTACTGGTTGGTAATAGATTGTGGGTGAGTGAACAAGCTCCAGTACAGTCATTGAGAGCTAAAACGTTGTTAGTTTTAAAATAGAAAATTAATAAATACATGATGGGTGTGGGTGGGTGTGAATTGGACCTGACTAGTTTTGTGCTGCTAGTGGTCTGGTACAGTGCCCATCCTTGAGGAGGGGGAGACCAACGGGTGGGTCATTGGCCTAATCAGGGAGTGGGTCATTGGTCTAATTCGGGGGAATAACCTGGAACCTGGTCTGCATGGGATGCAGTAGGCCTGTTGGCACAGTTTCCTTCTTTCATATGTACTAAATGTTTCTTAAACATTTCCAAAGTGAGGCTGGACTAACAGAAATCAGAGTAAAAGTGCAGATAATTACCATGAGTCCCCAATTAGGTGTCATATTGTCTAAATTTTGTGCCCCCCTAAATTTTCCAATACCTCAACTACTTTTGACTGTCATTGTTGTAGTTCACGACCATGGTCTACCTCATAGCTTAATTGTGTTTAATATTCAACAGAAATCTATCTCGTTGTCTTACATCTTACCACCTCAATATTCTATCGTTATTTTTTTTAAACTAACCATAATCTGTGCTCAAGATATTCTAGCTCACTTTAAGGAAATACTCTATTGCCCGCAATTTTTATTCTAAATCTCTATTATTAACAAATTTTACTGTTAACTAAATTGACCAAACTTATGTAAACTTTATTATTGCCCATTTTATTCAATATTTTTTAAAATACCATTTTTCAACTACAACTTTTGATATTTTATAGTGTTAGTGGTTGTAGTAAAGTGATGGTACAGTGTTGTGGGTAGTAGTTGTATAGTGATGGTACAGTGTTGTGGTATAGGTTGTCGTAGTGATGGTACAGTGTTGTGGTAGTTGTTGTAGTAGTGATGGTACAGTGTTTGTGGGTAGTAGTTGGTAGTAGTGAGGGTATCAGTGTTGTGGTAGAAGTTGTAGTATGGATGTACAGTGTGGTGGAAGTAGTTGTAGTATGATGGTACAGTGATGGGTAGGTAGCTGTAGTAGTGATTGGTACAGTGTTGTGGTAGTAGTTGTAGAAGTGATGGTACAGTGTTGTGGTAGTAGTTTGTAGTAGTGATGGTAACAGTTTTTTGTAGAATTGTAGGAGTGTGGTACAAGTGGTTGTGGGAGTACACACCACACACATACAGTGATGGTACAGAGTTGTAGGTAGATTGTAGTAGTGCTGGTACAGTGTTGTGGTAGTAGTATAATAGTGATGGTACAGTGCTGTGTAGTAGTTAGTAGTAGTGATGGTACAGTGGTTTGTAGTAGTTGTAGTAGTGATGGTACGATGTTTGTGGTAGTTGTCTTGTGAGGTACAGTGTTTTGAGGTTAGTAGATGTATAGTGATGGTACAGTGTTGTGAAGTTGTAGTAGTGGATGGTACAGATGTAAGTGGTAGTCGTAGCATTAGTGATGGTTACAGTGTTGTGGTCTTACGTGTGATAGTAGTGATGGCACCCGTGTTTAGTATAATCGTTATAGAAGGAGATGTGTCCAGTGATAGTGGTAGTAGTTGACAGTAGCGATGGTACATGTTTGGTAGCTAGTTGTCAGAAGTGATGGGGTAGCAGTGTTGTGGTAGTCGTTTGTAGTATGTGATGTGGACAGTGTTGTGTAGTAGTAGTAGAGTGATGGTACAGGAGTTAAGGGTAGTAGTTATAGTCGTGATGGTACAGTTTTGTGGTAGTAGTTTTAGTATGATGGTACAGTGTCTGTGGTAGTAATTGAAGTCAGATGATTGGTACAAGTGTTGTGTAGTAGTTATAGCCGAGAAGGTACAGTGTTGTGGTAGTAGTTAGTAGTAGTGAATGGTACAGTTGTTAGTGGTAGAAGTATATAAGTAGTGATTGTACAGTGTTTGTGGTAGTAGTTATAGTAGTGAGGTACAGTGATGTGGCAGTAGTAGTCGTAGTGGAAGGTAGCAGTGTTTTTGGTAGTAGTTATAGCAGTGATGGTACAAGTGTTGTGGTCAGTAGTTGTAGTAAGTGATGGTACAGTGTGGTGGTAGGTAGTTTGTAAGTAGTGAAGGTAACCGTGTGTGGAAAAAAGGTAGTTGTAGTAGTGATGGGTACATGTGGTTGTGGTAGTAGTTATAGAATTGATGGGACAAGTGTTGTGGTAGTAGTGTAGTAGTGATGGTACAGTGTTGTGGTAGTAGTTGTAGTATGGATGATACAGTATTGAGGTATAAGTTAGGTAAGTAGTGATGGTACAGTGTTTGGCAGTAGTTTGTAGTAGTTGATGGTACAGTGTTGTGGTAGTATTATAAGTAGTAATGTACAGTGGTTGAGGTTGTAGTTTGTAGAAGTGAGGGAACAGTGTTTGTGGGAGTAGTTGTAGCGTAGTGATAGGTACAGTGTTTGGTGGTAGAATTGTAGTAGTGATGCTACAGTGGTTGTGGTAGTAGGTAGTAGAAGTGATGGTACATGTTGTGGTAGTAGATTATAGTATATAGGTGATGGTACAGTGTTGTGTGCATAGTTCTGTAGTGATGGCAAACAGGTTGTGGTAAGTAGTTAACGTAGTGATGTACAGTGTTGTGGTAGTAGTTAGTAGTATTGATGTACAGTGTTGTGGTAGTAGTTGTAGTAGTGATGGAGTGCAGTGTTGTGTAGTAGTTGTAGTAGTGATGGTACAGTGTTTTTGTGGTAGAAGTTGTAAGTAGTGATGTAGCATATCTGTTGTTGGTAGCAGTTGTAGTAGGGATGGTATCAGTGATGTGGTATGTAGTTATAGCAGTGATGTACAGTGTTTGTGGTAGTAGTTGTAGTAGTGATGGAACAGTGATGTGGTCGTAGTTAAAGTAGAATGGTACAGGGGTTGTGGATATCGTTATAGTATGATGGTCCCGGTTTTGGGCATTAGTTTTTAGAAATGATGGTACAGTGTTGTGGTAGTAGTTATTCGCAGTGATGAGGTTACAGTGTTTTGTGTATTAGTTTGACGTAGTGAAGTACAGTGTTTTGTGGTAGTAGTTTGTAGTAGAGATGGTACAGTGTGTGGCAGTATGTAGTAGTGATGGTACAGTGTTGTTGTAGTAGTTATAGCAGTGATGATACCAGTGTGTTGGTAGTAGTTGTAGAGTGATGGTACAGATGTTGTGGTTAGTATTTATAGGCAGTGATGGTACAGTGTTTTGGTATGAAGTTTGTAGAGAGGAAGGTACAGTGTTGTGGTAGTAGTAGTAGTAGTGATGTACAGTGTTGTGGCGTAGTTGTAGTAGTTGATGTACAGTGTTGTGTCGTAGATATAGTAGTGATGGTACAGTGTTGTGGTAGTATTTAGTGATGGTACAGTGTTGTGTAGTAGTTGTAGTAGTGATGGTACAGTGTTGTGGTAGTAAGTTGGTAGTAGTGTGGTACATGTGTTGTGGTAATAGGTATAGTAGTGATGGTACAGTGAGTAGTAGTTGTAGTATTGGGTTAATGGGATACAGTTTTTGTGGAAGTAGTTAAAGTAAGTGAAGGTACAGTGTTTTGTGGTAGTAGTTGTAGTGATGGGTACAGTTTGTGGTAGTAGTTTGTAGTAGTGATGGTTCAGTAGTTGTGTAGTATTGTGTAGTGATGGTACGATGTGTTGTGTAGTATTGTTATTAGTTATGTTAGCCGTGGTGTGGTAGTATTTGTAGTAGTTGATGGTACAGTGTATGTGGTATAGTTGTAGTAGTGATGTACAGGTTGTGGTAGTATTGTAGTAGCGGATGGTACAGTGTTGTGGTAGTAGTTTATATAGCAGTGATGGTACGGGGTTTGGTAGTTGCAGTAGAGATGGTACAGTGTTTGTGATAGCAGTTGTAGTAGTGATGGTACAGTGTTCAGACATCGGCGTAGTTGGTAGTAGAGATCGACAGTGGTTCTGTAGTGGTTGTAGTAATGATGGAACAGTGTTGTGGTAGTTTGTCGTAGAGATGGTCACAGTGTTGTGATACTGGTTGTAGTAGTGAAGGTATGCAGTGTTGTGGTATAGTTGAAGTAGTGATGGTACAGTGATGTGCAGTAGTTTGTAGTAGTAAGGTACAGTGTGTGTTTACCGGGAGTTTACCTGGAGAGAGTTTCCGGGGTCAACGGCCCCCGCGGCCCGGGTCGTGAGACCTAGCCTCCTGGTGAGATCAGTGCCTGATCCACCAGGCTGTTTCTGCGGCTGCAACGCAAACCACATACGAGCCACAGCCCCGGCTGATCCGGAACTGATTTTAGGTGCATGTCCAGCGTGCCAGCTTGAAGACTGCAGGGTCTGTTGGTAATCCCCCTTATGTGTGCTGGGAGCAGTTGAACAGTCCCCTCGGCCCTGACACTTATTGTATGGTCTCATAACGTGCTATGACACCCCTGCTTTTCATTGGGGGGATGGTGCATTCGTCTGCCAAGTCTTTTTGCTTTCGTAGTGGGGTTGATTTTCGTGATGCAAGTTCGGTACTAGTCCCCTAGGATTTTCCCAGGTGTATATAATCATGTACTCTCCCTCCTGCGTTTCCAGGGAACACAGTTTAGGAACCTCAGCGCTCCCAATATTGAGGTGTTTTTAATCTCCGTTATGCGCGCCGTGAATGTTCTCTGTACATTGTTCTAGGTCGGGCAATTTCACCTTCCCTTTGAAAGGTGCTGTTAGTGTGCAGCAATAATCCACCTTGATAGACCAAGTGACCTGAAGAGTGTCACCATGGCTTGCCTCCCTAGTTTTGAAGTTCTCATTATCCATCCTGTCATATTTCTAGCAGATGCGATTGCTACAATTTATGGTCCCTTGAAGTGAGATCCTCCCGACATGATCACTCCCAGGATCTTTGACGTTGGTGTTTTCGCTCTATTTTGTGGCCAAATTTGTTGTGTACTCTGATGAAGATTTAATTTTCCTCATGTTTATACGCAAAGCTGATAATTGACATTATCTCATCGTTGAACTGGTCATATTATTTCCTGCGAGCCCACTGAAAGATTGGTTGATGTCTGCCTGTGAGCTTTGCAGTGTATCCACTGCAATGGAAAGACACTGTCATGCAGATTCGGTGTCATCTGCAAAGGAAGACACGGTGCAGTGCTGAAATCCTTGTCTATGTCAGATATAAGGATGAAGGAACCAAGATGGGAGCGAGTACTGTGCTTTGTGGAACAGAGCTTTTTCACCGAAGCTGCCTCGGACTTTAACTCTGTTAGACGACAACTCTCTGTGTTCTGTAGTGAGGAAATTATAGATATCCATCGACCGACTTTTCCCTGTATTCCTTTAGCACGCATTTTGTGCGCTATTACACCATGGTCACACTTGGTCGAAGGCTTTGCAAAGTCCTTGTATATAGTACATCTGCAGTTCTTTATTGTCTCAGTGCATTTGAGGACCTTGACCGTAGTGTCCAATAGTTGAGACAGACAGGAGCACCTGTTTCTAAAACCCATGTTCCCCTGGTTTGTTTAACTGATGGGTTCTAGAGCGTGTGATCCTTGCTTCTTAGGACCCTGTTCAAGATTTTTTAATGCTATGGGAGTAGTGCTATTAGGTCTGAAGTCCTTTGCTGTTGCTTTTTACTGCCCCCTTTGTGGAGTGGGGCTATAGTCTGTTGTTTTTAGTACCTGTGGACGACCCCCGAGCATGCTCCCTCTCCAAAGGATGGAAAAGGCTCGTGATAGGGGGCTTCGTAGCAGTTCTTGATGAACCAGATTCCATGAGTCTGCCCTGGGGCAGAGTGCATGGGCATGTCATTATCGCCTGTTCGAAGTCCATTTGGCGTCAGGGATAAAACAGCGGGATAGGCTTGTGTTAAATCAAATTTTGTGGCTCTCTCATACAACATTCATTTTGTGATCTTCGACTCTCAGTCATGTTAGCGCTGCTAAAAACTGAGTCATATTGGGACTAGCGAGTAGCTCACTCATTTCCTTGTAGTGCATCTGTGGTAGACCCATCTTGTTTTAAGAGAGGCCCAATACTGGAGCTTTGTTTCTTCGATTTTGATTTGGCATAGGGAGAAGAAATACTTTGTGGGTTTTCTTTCGATTTCATTATGGCTTTTAGGTTCTTCCCGCGATTTCCCTGACTTCATAAAATTCTTTTAGCTTAAGTTCGAGCTTGCTATTTGCACTGACCAGTGTCTCCCTCGCATTTCAGATATATTGACCTCTATTTAGCCCCTGGTTATTCGTTTTCCGTCGCCTGTAAAGGGAGCGCCTAGTCTCATTCTGTTTACATCTAACTCCTCCTTTTTCTAGAGGAATATAGCCTTGTGCATACATCGAGTGCTACCGAGTTATCTGTTCTAGGCATAAGTTGGGGGGACTGTGTTCTTAGTATATCTTACCCATCATATAATCGGTTAGGGAACTTTTGGTCTTACTTGTCTCACTTTATTTTTGTTATAGAAGTTGAATTTGTAATGCTTGCTCCCTCGTGACTAATCATCATTATGTCGTCTGTGCACCGCCGCAATGAACATGACTGAACCTCAATTATGTTGTGATCTGAGTATATTGTTTTTGATATTGGTGATAATATTTCTTATCAGATTATCATTGTAACGTGAAGATGAGGTCCTAGTGTATCTGAGTGGGGGGGGGTGGGGGCTCTAGTAAGCTCATTATATTTGCTGTTAAATTGAATTTTGTGCAGAGATTAAAAGCTCGTGAGTGTGAGTTTTCATCAGAGTCTGCTTCCAGTTGTATCTGCAACAATATTATTTGCAATATTCCTCCCATTTTCGTGCCCTAAAGAGTGAAAATCCCCCAGGAGCAAGATGTTGGGTGCAGGAGCTGGAAAGGTTTTTCCAAAACAGTGGCAATTTTTTTTTCGGTTTTCCCGGGAAATTGCTGGGAGGGTTGCACCCGGAGGCTTTTTAGACTATCAGAAGGGACTGGGTTTTTGGTTTTCTCAAACCTTTACTGAAAAAATTTCCCCCCCTACATAAATTTGGGAGGCTTTTTGCAGTTTGTCAAAAAGTGACTTGCAATGTACGGGAAAAACCCCCCCCCTTTTTCCCTTTTCCCACTCTGCCCACATCGGTATAGGTTGTTAACCTGGGCCCATTTTTTCTTTTTGTCCAATTTGTTCCTTTATGGGGGTTTCCCAGTGAAAGCCGGGGAACATTGCCTTTGCCTCTCAAGCAGCCCACGAAGAAGGTTTTTTGTTGTTTTTTGGGTGGCTTTAGACCCTTTTAATTTCCCAAAGAAGAATGTTAGGGAATGGTGGTATTGTTGGTATGGGGGGGGTTTTTTTTTCCCGGCTTTTAGTATCTGAAATCTTTTTGGTTTGGAGTGGGGGCCCAATCGACTGGGGGTTCCACCCCGGGAAAATGACTGGTTTTTGGTGTACGATTTTGCCATTTGTTTCCCAGTTTTTTTTTTTTCCCTGGCACAAAAAACCCCTTCCTCTTGGTGGCTGGGGCCCTACCAGGTTTTTCCCCTTTGGCCCTGGATGTTTTGTATCTTTTTGCCCCCTTTTGAGGGAAATGCCGGGAAATTTTTAATTTATGGGCAAGTCTTTCATTTTACTGAAGAGGTACACAGTTTGGGTAAAAAAAGCTTACGGGAGGGAGTTTGCATTTTCCTGTTTTCTATGGGCAGGGGCTTTTCCTGGGGTGGTCTTTTGTTGCACGTCCCATCTGTTTTTCCAAAATTTCCATGCCAGCAGATATGAGTGCTTTTGTATGTGCCGGGTTTGGGTTTTTCCTTTTTGGCCTTGGGTTTTTTTTGGGGACTGTATTCCTTTTGGGTGCATTTTCCCTGTTTAAATTCTATCTTCCCTGCACCAACAATGGAGCTCCCCCCAAATTTGTTTTTGGTAATATTTTCCTCACTTTTGCTAGTGGAGCCCTTCTTTTTTGCTTTTTCCCTGCGGTTTTTGTTTGCAATATTGGTTTTATTTATCTTTGACTAACTTGTTTCCCTATATGGTCCTGTCCCCTATGCGGTATTATATGTTTTCCCTTTTCCTGCGAAATTTTTCCCGCTACTGGAAAAAAACTCCAGTTCCCCAAATTTACGTCTCCCAGGAAGCATCTCCAGCTTCCCCTTTACTGTCTCCCAGGAAGCATCCCCAGCTTCACCTTTTACTGTCCCCCGGAAAAAGCACCCCCAAGTTCCCCAAAATTACTGTCTCCGGGGGACAGCCCTTTCCAGCTTCCCCCATTACGGGCTCCCAGGACCGCACATCAGCCCCCATTACTGACTCCGGGGGGGGACTTCATCCCCAGCCTTAAAAGTTTCTGACTCCCAAGGCCATTTATCAAGGGCGACCATTCAGCCCGGGAATTTTTTTTTTTCCCATCTTTTGGTAGAAAGCTTCCAGGTTTTTTTTTGAAAGCAGCTTTGATGTTGACCTCTTTTAATCCCTTTTTGATTTTAGTCCACAGATTTATCTCTTTTTGGGGGCATCCCAAAAAAACATTTCCCCTGTTTTAAAAATGCTTGAAAGCTAGTTCTTGGATATTGCCAAGGGGCGTAAACCCCAAATTTTTCCCACAGAAAGGGAAAATTTTATGCATGTGGAAGCCCGTTTGTTTGACTGCCACAGATTTACCCCCACAGCTTCATAATGATTTAAATTGGTTTATTTCGGAAATTCTACTACCCAACCTTTTGGGAAATTTTTAATTTAAAAACCCTGCTAGGGGGTTTGCACAACGAAACCTTTTTAAAAACCCAAGCCCAGGGTTCGGACCGGAAAGGGGTTTTCGGCCCATTTAAAGGGGTTGGGGACCAGCCCAAAGGGTTCGGCCCAGTCTATCTGACCTGATCAGGGGGTCCTTATTTAAACCTACTGGTCGGTGATTTGAGCTAACAAAATGAAGGATCTACTGGAAATTTTTTACCCGAGTAAATATTGTTTTTGATTGATACAAAAGTATATTTTGCGTGTTGAAGGGGCCGGGTGACTGCGGGGCACTCCTAAAAAGGGACGAACGGTCAAAGCCTCCACCTTTTTTTTATCAATCGCTGTATCTAGCTTCCTTTTTTTTTTTTTCCGTCTCACCACAATAAATTTTATATTATCACTATAGTTGACTGGTGAAAATTTTGGGGGAAAGGGCGTTTTTTTCTGTGGGAAAAATTGTTTCTCTTTGGGTGTTATTTGGCCCGGGCTGGTAACTACGGGGTTTTTATAAAATTTTCACAGTAACGTCGGGTATTTCAAGAAAAAAAAAATTTAATAAAAGGGTCACTCCCTTCACTAAGTACCATTATAATACTGGTTATTTGCTACAAACACTGCTTTTTCTGCTTTTCACGGGTTTTATCACTAAAATTTTAGGAAAGTACACTAGCAGGCCAGGAAAAATTATTAAAAAACAGCTGACCTGTGGTAAGTTTCGGGGCGACTTCTGGCACCTGCCTAATAGGTTTAAATCACTTCTTTTTAAATTTCACCTGTTTTAAATGAAAACTTTAGCCTTTATCATCAATTTACTAGGGACCCACTGTAGTTTTCCCCACTTTTTACATTTATGTATACTCAATGCTTTCAGGGAGATTTTTTTCCCTCTGACCAAAGTTAAATTTAATTTATTATTTTTCCACACGGGGACAGGCCTATAAATTCCCCTCTGGAGAAAACTCTGCTAGGAAGTGAAACACTAATTCCCCTTTTTTTACTCAAAAAAAATTTTTTTCCCCCCCAAAGTTTGGGTTTTCCAGGCGCTAGGGGATGTATCGTATGGATTGTTTGACAAAAATTAAAGTTCTAGCACGTAAGAGGCCGTGAAAACACCAAAAAAAACCGGGACCCCAATTAGTTTTTTTAGTGTGAGGGTTACAGTGTTGTGGCAGTAGTTGTAGTAGTGTGGTACAGTGTTGGGGGGTTGTATTTGTAGTAGTGAGGGTTTAAAAACAGTGTTGGGGGTAGTACCGTAGTAGTAAATGGTACGTGTTGTGGTAGTGTAATGGTCAGTGTGGGGGTTTTAGTACCTGGTAGGGGATGGGTTCAGTGTTGTGGCAGTAGTTGTTTGTGATGGTACAGTGTTGGGGCCCCGAGTTGTAGTAGGGGATGGTACAGTGTTGGGGTTTAGTAGTTTTTAGTAGTGAGGGTACGTGTTGTGGCAGTAGTTGGGTAGGATGGTACAGGGGGGGGTGGTAGAAATTTTTCCATTTAGTGTTGGAAAAAGTGTTGGGGATGGGTTGTGGGGCGTGAGGGTTTACAGTGTTTTTGTAGTAGTTGCAGTAGTGATGGTGCGGGTTTTGTTGTTTATTATTTTTTTAAAAGTGGGGAAAACAGTGTTGTGGAAGTAGTTGTAATAGTGTGGTAAAATTGCTGTGGAGTAGTTTTTGTAGTGAGGGTACAGTGTTTGGTATTTTGTATTTGTGATGGTACAAGTGTTGTGGTAGTATTGTAGTAGTGATGGTACAGTGTTTTTGCAGTGGGTTTTAGTAGTGAGGGAAATTTTAAAGTGTTGTGGAAGTGGGTTGTAATAGTGATGGTACAGTGCTGTGGTATTTAGTTGTAGTAGGGCGAAACCCAAAACGTCAAAGACCTGGGAGTGATTATGTGGGGGAGGATCTAAACCTTCAAGGCCAAAACCATTTTTATCAATCGCTTTTTCCCTAGAAAAATGCCCAGGTTTGGATAATGAAACCTTCAAAATGGGGAAAGGGCCAACCCCATGATGACACTTTTTCAGGCACTTGTTTTTCCCTTGCGGGGAATTTTTGCTGCACTCTAACAGCCCTTTCAAGGCAGGTGAAATTGCCGACCTAAAAAATGTACAGAGAACTTTCACGGCGCGCATAACGGAGAAAAAACACCCAAAATTACTGGGAGCGTTTGAGGTTTTAAAACCCTGTATTCCGGGAAAACCCCAGGAGGGAGAGATACATGATTATATACCACTTTGGAAAACCCGGGGGGGGGACTAGAAACCGAACTTGCACACGAAAATCACTCACTACGAAAGAAAAAAGGATTTTGGCAAAACGATGCACCATCCCCCAAGGGAAAACCCGGGGTTTTCACTAGCACTTTAAAGAGAAATAAAAATTTAAATGTCGGGGCCCGAGGGCTGTTCAAAATGCCCCCTAGCACCCCATAAGGGGGGTTAACCCAAAAGACCCTGGCAGTCTTCAAGCTGGCAATGGACAAAACACCCAAAATAAATTTTCCCGATCAGGCCCGGGGTGTGGTCGTACGTTGGTTTTTGTGCAGCCAAACAGCAACAGCCTGGTTTGATCAGGCGCTGACCCCCAGGGGGCCGGTCACAGGGGCCGGGGCCCCTGGGGCGGGTTTACCCCCCAAACTCTCTCCAGGGGAAAAATCCAGGGGAAACTCCCGGTTTTTAGTTTGTGATTGGGCAGTGTTGTGGTTTGCAGTTGTAGTGGGGATGGTACATGTTGTGGTTTGTAGTTGTAAAGTGATGGTACAGTGTTGTGGAAGTAGTTGTAGTTTGGGGAGGTACAGGTTTTTGGGGGGGAGCCCAAATTTCAATAGTGATGGTACAGTGTTTTTGGTAGTGTTTGGGACAGTGTTGTTTGGGGGGTAGTTTTTAGTAGTGTGGGACAGTGTTTGGTTTGTAGTTGTAGTAGTGATGGTTCAGTGTTGTGGTAGTAGTTGCAGTAGTGTGGTACAGTGTTGTGTTTTGTAGTTAGGGGTTTTAAAGGGGGTACAGTGTTGTGGTAGGGAGTTTTAGTAGTGATGGTACAGTGTTGTGGGGAATAGTTTTTAGTAGTGATGGTACAGTGTTGTGGTTTTTGTAGTTGTTTGTAATGATGGTACAGTGTTGTGGGAATAGTTGTTGTGGTTATCGTACAGTGTTTTGGTGTTGTTGCAGTTTAAAGTTTGGTTTCAGTGTTTTTGGGAGTAGTTATAATAGTGATGGTTTCAGTGTTGTAGTAGTAGGGAGTTTAGTGGTGATGGGGTTTCAGTGTCGTTGTAAATAGGGTTTTAAATAGTGATGGTAAAGTGTTTTGGTAGAAAATTAAACTAAATGATGGTTTTTGGTTGGGGGTGTAGTTGTTTGTAGTGATGGTGCGTTTTTGGTAAATAGTTTTAGTAGTGATTTGGGACGTGTTTTTGGTTTTTTTGTTGTAGTGTGATGGTACAGTTGTTTTTGGTAGTAGTTGTAGTAGTGATGGTACAGGTTTTTTGTGGTAGTGTTGTATAGTGAAAGGTAAGTGTTTGGTAGTAGTTGTGTTTGTGATGGTAGTGGGTTTTGGTAGTTGTTTTTAGTGTGTGGTACAGTTGTTGGGTACCAAATTGGGAGTTTGGATGCTACAGTTTTTGTTTATGGGGTAGTAGTTGGGTGGGGACAGTGTTGTAGTTTTTAGTTGTATAGTGATGTACAGTGTTTTGATGTTGTTTGTTTTTGATGGTTTTCCCGTTTTGTGGTAGTAGGTGTTTTGGTGATGGTACAGTGTTTGTGGTAGTAGTTGTAGTAGTTATGGTTTCAGCGTTGTGGAATATTTTTAGTTTTGATGGTACTGTGTTGTGGTAGTTGGGAGTAGTAATGGTACAGTGTTTTACAGTTGAAGTAGTGAAGGTACGTGTTGTTGTGTAAATTGTAGTAGTAATGGTACAGTGTTGTGATATTTTTAGTATTGATGGACAGTGTTTTTGGTAGTAGTTGTAGTAGTGATGGTACAGTGTTTTTGATATTTGTAGTATTGTTTGGGACGTGTTGTGGTAGTAGTTGTAGTAGTGAGGGGACAGGGGTTTTTGGAAAATTTTTAGTATTGGTGGGGACAGTGTTGTGGTAGTAGGTTGTAGTAGTGATGGTACGGGGTTGGAATTTGAGTATTGATGGTTCAGTGTTGTGGTAGTAGTTGGAGCAGTGGTGGAAAAAGTGTTTTGGGAAATAGTTTTAACAGTGATGGGACAGTTTTTATGATAGTTGTAGTAATTTATGGGAAAAGTGTTGTTGGGAGTAATTGCAGAAGTGTTTTTGCAGTGTTTTGGTAGTAGTTGTAGTGATGGTAAATGTTGTGGTAGGGTTGTAGTGTGTGGTTTGTGTTG
Source organism: Cherax quadricarinatus (assembly GCF_026875155.1). Lineage (NCBI taxonomy): Eukaryota > Metazoa > Arthropoda > Malacostraca > Decapoda > Parastacidae > Cherax > Cherax quadricarinatus. The sequence goes on along the minus strand of NW_026468847.1, from coordinate 6,425 downwards.
TAATAGTTTTTAGTAGTGATGGTAAAAGTGTTGTGGAAGTAGTTTTGTAGTGATGGTACCGGGTTTTGGGTTGTAGTTGTAGTAGTGATGGTACAGAGGTTTTTTATTTGTAGTTGTAAATAGTGTTTGGGACAGTGTTGGGGTAGTAGTTTTTAGGTTTGTTTATGGTACAGTGTTGGATTAGTATTTGTAGTAGTTTATGGTACGTTTGTGGTAGTAGTTGTAGTAGTGATGGTACAGAGTTTTGGTAGTAGTTGTAAAAAATGATGGGACAGTGTTTTTGTAGTAGCTTTAGTAGTGATTGTTTCAGGTTGTGGTAGTAGTTGTGGGAGAGATGGGGACAGTGTTGTGGGAGTAGTTGTAGTAGTGATGGTACAAATGTTGTGGTAGGAAATTTTAGTGGGGTTTGGGAAAAGTGTTGTGGGAGTATATGTAGTAGGATGGTACAGTGTTTTTGGGAGTAGTTTTTAGTAGTGATGGTACGTGTTTTTTGGGAGTAGTTGTTTTGTGATGGGACATTTTTTGTGGTTGTAGTTGGGAGTAGAGGGTGGTACAGTGTTGTGGTAGGGAGTTGTTTGTGTGATAGAAAAGGTTGTGGGGAGTAGCTGGAGTAGTGATAGACAGTGTTTGGTAAAGGGTTTTAGTGATGGTTCGTGTTTTTGTAGTAGTTGTAGTAGTGATGGTACGTGTTGTTTGGAAGTTGTTGTGTTGTGTTTGTACAGTGTTGTTGTTGTAGTTTTTAGTAGCGATGGTACAGTGTTGTGGTAGGTTTAGTTGTAGTTGATAGTACAGTGTTGTGGTAGTAGTTGTAGTGTGGTACAGTGTTTTTGGTAGTTGTTGTGTAGTGATGGTGTTTTTGTAGTAGTTTGTTGTAGTGAAAGACGGGTGTTGTGGTAGTAGTTGTTTGTAGTGGTTGTTTGAGTGTTGTTTGGGAGTAGTTATAAAAAGGGGGTGGTACAGTGTTTTTTGATAGTAGTTGTTTGTAGTGATGGGGCAGTGTTGTGGTAGTTTAAATTTCAGTTTAGGGAAAGTGCGTGTTGTGGTAGAGTTGTAGTTTATGGTGTGTTGTGGTAGTAGTTGTAATAGTGATTGGGACAGGGGTTGCGGTTGTAGTTGTTGTATTTATGGTACAGTGTTGTATTTGCAGTTTGTAGTGATTGTACAGTGTTGTAGTAGGGGGTTTTAGGATGGGACAGTTTCTGTGATGGGAGTTGTAGTAGTGATCGTTTCAGTGTTGTGGGAGTTTGTTGTAGTAGTGATGGTCAATGTTGTGGGGAGTAGTTATAGTAGTGATGGGTAAGTGTTTTTTGGTTTGTAGGTGCAAATATGATGGTACAGTGGGTTGGGGGTATTTGTTGTAGTAGTGATGGTTTAAAAGGGTGTGGTAGTAGGGTTTTAGTATTTATGGGCAGTGTTGTGGGAGTAGTTGCAGGTTTGTGTTTGGGAAGTTTTGTGATAGTTTTGTAGTAAGTAATGGTACATTGTGTTTTTAGTTTTTTAAAGTGACGGTTTCAGTGTTGTGGTAGTAGTTGGGAGTAGTGATGGTACATTGTTGTGGTAGTAGTTGTATTTGGGATGGTACAGTGTTTGTGGTAGTAGTTTTAGTAGTGGGTGGTACAGTGTTGGGTAGATGTTTAGCGATGGTACAGTGGGTTTTTGACAGAATTTGTAGTAGTGATGGTACAGGTTGTGGTAGTAGTTTTTTAACAGGGGATGGTACAGTATTGTTGTAGTAGCTTTGTAGTGTTGTACAGGGGTTTTTGGAGTAGTTATAGTTGTGATGGTACGTGTTGTGGTAGTTTGGTTTTTTAGTATTTATGGTTTCAGTGTTGTGGTAGAAGTTGTAGTGGTGTGGTACAGGTTTTTTGTGGTAGTAGGGTTTTTGAAGTGTTTGGGACAGTGTTTTTGGTAGTAGTTTTAGTAGTGATGGTTTGTGTTTTTGGGGGAGTAGTTTTAGAAAAGGAAAGGTGCAGGGGGTTTTGGGGGGGTCATGCTATTGATGGTTTCCCGTGTTGTGGTTTGGTTTTTTGAGTTGTGGTAGGACAGTGTTGTGGTAGTAGAAGTAGTAGTGATGGTAGTGTTGTTTTAGGGTTTTAGTAGTGATGGGCAGTGTTGTGGGAGTAGTTATACTATGTTTGGAAAAGGTTGGGGTTTGGTAGTAGTTGTAGTAGTGGTGGTACCAAATGTTTTTGGTTAGTTGTTTAGTAGTGAAAGGTACAGTGTTGTGGTAGGAGTTGTAGAAATAAAGGTACAGTGTTGGGTAGTAGTTGTAGTAGTGATGGTTTCAGGGGTTGTGGTAAATAAATTGTGTGTGAGGTACGTGTTGTTGTAGTTGTTGTAGGTCAGTTTATGGTACAGTGTTGTGGCAGTAGTTGTACTAGCGATTTGGGACAGTGTTGGGGTTTTAGTTGTAGTAGTGATGGGTTACAGTGTTGTTGTAGTAGTTGCAGTAGTGATGGTTTCGTGTTGTGGTAGTATTTTTAGGTTTATGGTACAGGTTGGGGTTTTAGTAATTTTAGTAGTGATGGTACGTGTTGTTTAGTAGTTTTTAGTAGTGATGGTACAGTGTTGGGGGTAGGAGTTGTAGTTTTGATGGGGACAGTGTTGTTGTAGTAGTTGAGTAGGGGATGGTTTCATTTTTGTGGTAGTTTTTGTTTGTAGTGAAAGGGGCAGTGTTGTGGAAAGGAGTTTAGTAATGGTGGTACAATGGGTTTTGATGTTATAGTTTGTGATTTTACTGTGATGTGGTTGTTGTTGTAGTTTGAAAGGTTTAAATGCTGTGGTAGTAGTTGTAGTACGATGGTTTCCAAAAAAATTGGGGGTAGTAGTTGTATTAGTGTAGTACAGTGTTGTTTTGGGAGTAGTTGTAGTGGGTGGACGTGTTTGGGTAGCAAATTTTTATTTGTGTTTGGGACAGTGTTGTAGTTTGTGTTTGTAGATGACGGGGAGGGTGTAGTGGGAGAAGTTGTTTGTAGTGATGGTACAGTGTTTTTGGTAGTCGTTGTGGAGTGATGGGGTACAGGTTTTTTGGGAGTAAAAAGCAAAAAGGAAATTTTCCCCTTGGGTGGTTTTTGGTAGTAGTTTTTGTGATGGAGTGGGTTTTGGTAGTAGTTGTAGTAGTGATGGGAGTTTTTGTGTATTGTAGGGAGGGGATGGTTTCAGTGTTGCGGGAGTAGTTGTAGTAAATGATGGTACAAATGTTGTGGTAGTAGTTGGGGAGTAGTGATTGGGTTTGTGTTGTGGGTAGGAGTTGTAGTATGATGGTGGTTGTGGTAGTAGTTGTAGTAGGATGGTGTGTTTTGGGTAGTTGTATAGTGATGGGTTTCAGTTGTTTTTGGTTAGTGTTGTAGTAGTGATGGTACAGTTTGTGGTTTGTTTGTTGTAGTAGTGATGGTGGGGTTGTGGTAGGGAGTTGTATAGTGATTGTACAGTGTTGTGGTATAGTTGTAGTAGTGATTGTACCGTGTTGTGGTATTGTTGTTTGTAGGATGGTACGTTTTTGTGGTAGTAGTTGTAGTAGTGATTGTACAGTGTTGTGGTAGTAGTTGTAAATAGTGATGGTACGTTTTTGTGGTGTGTTGTTGTGTGAGGTTTTCAGTGTTGTTGGTAGTATTGTAGTAGTGGGGTGGTACAGTTTTTGTGGTTGTAGTTTTGTAGTGATGGTTAAAGTGTTGTGGTAGTAGTTGTGGGAGTGTGGTTTCAGTGTTTTTGGTGTAGTTGTTTGTAGTGATGGTACAGTGTTGTGGTAGTTTGTTGTAGTATTTATGGGTTCAGTGGTTGTGGGGAGTAGTTGTAGTAAAGATGGTACAGTTTTTGTATTAGTTCTTTTTTTTATATTTTATTTAAAAAAATTTTTTTTAAACATAATAAATATATGGAAACCCTCCCCTCCCATTTTTCAAACATTTTATCAAAAAATAAATCATAAGAAAAAAGTATACCATTAAATTGTGGGGAATTCTCAAGTCGCTATATAAACATTACAAAATTCCCCCCCATAGAAAAGAGGAGCTCACGACGATTTTCGGTTTCCCACTTGGGGCGATTTACAAAATTTACAAATAACCAGAAAGTTTGGGAGGGGCTATATATAGGTAGGAAGGGTAGTGGTGGGGGTAGAAGTATAGTATTAGTTTGTTGTAGTGGTGGTAGTAGTCGTAGTAGTAGTAGTAGTAGTAGTTCGTAGGGTGGTAGTAGTAGTAGTGTAGTGTAGTAGTAGTAGTGGTAGTGTAGTAGTAGTAGTAGGTATAGTAGTAGTATTTGTAGTGGTAGTAGTTAGTTGTAGTAGTAGTAGTAGTGGTAGTAGTAGTAGTAGTAGTAGTTAGTAGTAGTGTAGTAGTATTGGTAATAGTAGTAGTAGTAGTAGTAGTTAGTAGTAGTAGTAGTGGTAGTAGTGTGTAGTTAGTAAGTAGTAGTAGTAGTGGTATAGTAGTGTAGTAGTAGTGTATTAGTAGTAGTAGTGGTAGTAGTAGAAGTGTGTATAGTAGTAGTAGTTGTTGTAGTAGTAGTTGTAGTGTAGTAGTAGTGGTATAGTAGTTAGTGTGTAGTAATAGTAGTAGTAGTTGTAGTAGTAGTAGTAGTGTAGTAGTAGTAGTAGTAGTGGTAGAGTAGTGTATAGTATGGTATAGTAGTGTGTATATAGTAGGGTTAGTAGTAGAGTGGTAGTAGTAGTAGTGTTGTGTAGTGTAGTAGTAGTAGTAATAGTAGTAGCAGTAGTAGTGGTAGTAGAGTGGTAGTAGTAGTGGTAGTAGTTAGTAGTAGTAGTTGTAGTAGTAGTAGTAGTTGTTAGTAGTAGTAGTAGTAGTAGTAGTGTATAGGTAGTAGTGTAGTAGTAGTAGTTGGTAGTAGTAGTAGTGTAGTGTAGTAGTAGTTGTAGTAGTAGTGTGTAGTAGTAGTAGTAGTAAGTTAATAGTAGTAGTAGTAGTAGTGTAGTAGTAGTAGTAGTAGAGTAGTATAGTAGTAGTAGTAGTAGTAGTAATAGTAGTAGTAGTAGTAGTTAGTAATAGTAGTAGTAGTAGTTAGTAGTAGTATGTAATAGTAGTATGTAGTAGTAGTAGTAGTTGTAGTAGTAGTAGTAGTATATTGTAGTAGTAGTAGTAATAGTAGTAGTAGTAGTAGTAGTAGTTGTAGTAGTAGTAGTAGTAGTATGTAGTAGTAGTAGTAGTAGTAAGTAGTAGTAGTAGTAGTAGTAGTAGTAGTTGTAGTAGTAGTAGTATGTAGTAGGTATAGTAGTAGTAGTAGTAGAAGTAGTAATAGTAGTAGTAGTAGTAGTAATAGTAGTAGTAGTAGTAGTAGTAGTAATAGTAGTAGTAGTAGTAGTAGTAGTAGTTGTAGTAGTAGTAGTAGTAGTAATAGTAGTAGTAATAGTAGTAGTAGTAGTAGTAGTCGTAGTAGTAGTAGTAGTAGTAGTTGTAGTAGTAGTAGAGGTGGTAGTAGTAGTGGTAGTAGTAGTAGTAGTAGTAGTAGTAGTAGTAGTAGTTGTAGTAGTAGTAGAGGTGGTAGTAGTAGTGGTAGTAGTAGTAGTAGTAGTTGTAGTAGTAGTAGAGGTGGTAGTAGTAGTGGTAGTAGTAGTAGTAGTAGTAGTTGTAGTAGTAGTAGTAGTAGTAGTAGTAGTAGTTGTAGTAGTAGTAGAGGTGGTAGTAGTAGTGGTAGTAGTAGTAGTAGTAGTAGTAGTGGTAGTAGTAGTAGTAGAGGTGGTAGTAGTAGTGGTAGTATTGGGGAATAAGAAGGAGGAGCCAGTCAAATACAAAAAAAGTGGAGCGCTGCAAGACAGCAAGGTGCCCACAAGACAGCAAGGTGCCCACAAGACAGCAAGGTGCCCACAAGACAGCAAGGTGCCCACAAGACAGCAAGGTGCCCACAAGACAGCAAGGTGCCCACAAGACAGCAAGGTGCCCACAAGACAGCAAGGTGCCCACAAGACAGCAAGGTGCCCACAAGACAGCAGGTGCCCACAAGACAGCAAGGTGCCCACAAGACAGCAAGGTGCCACAAGACAGCAAGGTGCCCACAAGACAGCAAGGTGCCCACAAGACAGCAAGGTGCCCACAAGACAGCAAGGTGCCCACAAGACAGCAAGGTGCCCACAAGACTGCAAGGTGCCCACAAGACAGCAAGGTGCCACAAGACAGCAAGGTGCCCACAAGACAGCAAGGTGCCCACAAGACAGCAAGGTGCCCACAAGACAGCAAGGTGCCCACAAGACAGCTAGGTGCCCACAAGACAGCAAGGTGCCCACAAGACAGCAAGGTTCCCACAAGACAGCAAGGTGCCCACAAGACAGCAAGGTGCCCACAAGACAGCAAGGTGCCCACAAGACAGCAAGGTGCCCACAAGACAGCTAGGTGCCCACAAGACAGCAAGGTGCCCACAGAGGTAGAGCAAGTGCACAGTGGTGTGGGGAAGGGGATGTGTAAAATAAATAA
>NW_026468846.1:87500-120846 GCF_026875155.1 Cherax quadricarinatus | reverse complement strand
CTAATTCATGTCTTATTTAACGGTACCATAATCCGGTTACCCGTGGACCTTTGAGTACAAACCTGTACATATAACTTCAGCAATCAGTTTCTGAGATATGCTGAATAACACCCCCTAGGAGTAATTATATTTATAACCAATTATATTCACAGCCCATTTGCGGTTGCAGTGACATCGTCGGCTCCAAGAACATTCTGGATGCGGCTGCAGAATGTGGAGACGTCATCAAGCTAAGTCTCATTACAGTTCACTTATTATTTGACTTTGCTTGTTTGTATGCTAAAACCCCACATCATTCGAATTGCTTCAGTGATCGAAATTTTCACTTCCTCCAGAGTTGCAAGTAGTATTGGTACGTAACCCGTGCTCTTCACGTACCCACAAAGAAAGAAGTCACAAACAGTTAGGTCTGGTGACCTCTGCAAGTGGCCTGCTAGGTCACCGGACCTAACTGTATGTGAGTGTGTGTGTGTGTGTGTGTGTGTGTGTGTGTGTGTGTGTGTGTGTGTGTGTGTGTGTGTGTGTGTGTGTTTGTCGTGACGAATAGGTAAATCTGATCAATTAGCAACAACTCATTTAAAATTAAGTTCTTTCTAAAATTTTCTCTTATACGTTAAAGGATATATTTTTTTCATTTAGGTTATTGTAAAAATTAATAATTTTGAACTAAAATAAATTTGAAAAGCTTACCTAACCTTATAATAACAAGAGCAATTTAATTTAGTCTAATCCAGCTAAATATATTTTAGATAAGTTTACAATAATTTAACACACACAGTGAAACATATTTCTTTCGTTAGATTCAGAATGATTTTTGAGAAATTATTGCATTCGCAAATTTTCGCTAGCTTTATTCGGCAAGAAGAGAGTTGCTATTTAAGCCAAAATGACAAGTTTTACCTATTCGACAAGAATGAGTTCACATAATATATATATATATATATATATATATATATATATATATATATTATATATATATATATATATATATATATATATATATATATATATATATATATATATATATATATATATATATATATATATATGCAAAACAACCACTCTGAAAGAATAGAGAAATTCCAAGCGCTTTCGTGACTACTCACATTATCAAGGAACTATATAGTTCCTTGATAATGTGAGTAGTCACGAAAGCGCTTGGAATTTCTCTATTCTTTCAGAGTGGTTGTTTTGCATATTTTGAAATCACCTGTTTACTGTGATCTTATTGCACATATATATATATATATATATATATATTATATATATATATATATATATATATATATATATATATATATATATATATATATATATATGCAAAACAACCACTCTGAAAGAATAGAGAAATTCCAAGCGCTTTCGTGACTACTCACATTATCAAGGAACTATATAGTTCCTTGATAATGTGAGTAGTCACGAAAGCGCTTGGAATTTCTCTATTCTTTCAGAGTGGTTGTTTTGCATATTTTGAAATCACCTGTTTACTGTGATCTTATTGCACATATATATTATATATATATATATATATATATTTATATATATACATATATATATATTATATATATATATATATATATATATATATATATATATATATGTATATATATATATATATATATATATATTATATATATATATATATATATATATATATATATATATATATATATATATATATATATATATATATATATATAGTATATATATATATATATATATATATATATAAATATATATATATATATATATATAAAATATATATATATATATATATATATATATATATATAATATATATATATATATATATATATATATATATATATATATATATATATTATATGAGGTCCACCTCTGGTGTAAACTGTGGGACCCATAGCCTCGGAGAAGTGGATAAAAAGGCTTCACGGAAGAATATTTGGATTTCTTCCTGAAGCCGTTTGAATATTCCACTTCCCCTACCACCCCATCTTTTCATTCTTTATTACCAATAGGAATATTTTATTACATAATATGGTGCAGAAGATTTAAGAGATACATTGTTGATATAAAGATGGCATATACAGTACATGAAATGTGAGAGATACATGTCTAGTACATGTTGTTACGTGTTTGTTGCTGATTATAATGCGAAAATCTTATCCAGCTCCTCAGAGCTGGGGCGCGTGCCCAAAATACAGCAGGCATTACCCCTCTGAACAGCCGCACTGAGTCTCTGGACCAGAAAAATAGCTGCCCTGGGATCCCTAGTTGCCCGGATGAGTCTTTTGCATAGCTCCTTAAGGAATTTAGACGCACTCTTTCCCCATGAGCCAAGGGTCTCTGAGCCTATGGGAACAAACATATAATAATGGGCAAGTTCTCCATATTTTCTAGACTTTCGGGAATCCCTGAAGCTGGCAGCTGCCCCTCCTTCCTCCCTGGTGTATTGGAGATAGGTATCAGCCAAGGTAGATGCACATGTGTAGTCCCACACCACCTGCTTACCGTCTGTACAGGCATGAAGTGTGATACCAACTGGACGCTTCTGGCTGCCATCAGATCTGCATAGTTGGGGTGGCTCCATTACTGCTGGGCATCCGGCTGTTAGGCTCCTCTTGATAACGTTATTAACCTCCTCATGTCTTGCAATCTTTCCTTCGGATTTACGGCACACAAGACCATGGTACCTGAATCGGTCTGCTGCTTCACTACCACAAATACACCTGTGTTCGGCGAGAATAGGGGCGGCAAGTCGAAGGGCAGCACCAATGCGGATAGTCTGTGGGTGGAGGCGTGTGCCAAGACTGGAGTTGGGAACAGCCAACAGAAAGTTCCCTGCATGAGGAGCTCTCACTGTCAGCAGGTGGGATCTATCCTTCCCTGACACACTCTGAAGCATTGTTGAGGCTATTTTATCCACTATCGGGCCATCCCAGTTGGACTGTTTGTAGTTGTTGGGGGGAGCAGGTCTGGTTTCAAAACTAGTTAGATTATCCCAGATCATGCCTCCGTCATATATATATATATATATATATATATATATATATATATATATATATATATATATATATATATATATATATATATATATATATAAACTCAGTTCAAGTCGTAATTGAAAAAAGAACAGAAAATAGTAGTAAACGACAGAAAGTGCTAAGCTCTGCGTATGGAGAGGTGCCCGAGAACATCCCTAAGAGGATATTGGTAGGTGTGAGGGGACAGAACTCATCTTTTCTGCCGCCCTTTTGTATGTTATTTGCAAAGAACAAATCAAAAACTATTTATGACTTGTTACTCAAAAAAAAATCAACTTTAGATTTAACATTTTTATTGTATATAATAAATGTATCCATTTATCTCACACATTTTGACCATATTGTGATTGTGTTGCTGAGATTCCCAAAGCAACTGAATGTAGGTTAATAATGTAGGTTAATAATGTAGGTTAATAATGTAGGTTAATAATGTAGGTTAATAATGTAGGTTAATAATGTAGGTTAATAATGTAGGTTAATAATGTAGGTTAATAATGTAGGTTAATAATGTAGGTTAATAATGTAGGTTAATAATGTAGGTTAATAATGTAGGTTAATAATGTAGGTTAATAATGTAGGTTAATAATGTAGGTTAATAATGTAGGTTAATAATGCTTCTAGTCAGCGTATTATAACAGAATTTTTTGTCTAAACAGCTGCTGATTCGTGACTTAATCCTCAAAGTTAACGCTTGACAGGTTATTTCATAATTCTAACTGTTATATGCTACATCCTCTGTATAAAGAATGATTTTTATTTCAGTTTATTATAAATAGAATAAGAGCAAAGCCAACAAAGAGTTTAAAGTACTTAGTACCGTGAGGGGAACAATACACAAATAACCCCCACGTACTAGAAGACTGAAACTTGTGACGACGTTTCGGTCCGACTTGGACCATTAACTACAATTACTAATTAATGATCCAAGTCGGACCAAAACGTCGCCATAAGTTGCAATCTCCTATGTATTGGATATCTGTGCATAGCAAAGCCTATTATTCTTAAGAGACCAATTTGCTTGATTTCTTGACCATTTAAAAAAAAAAATATTGTTAAAAGTGTATCAGTATCATTTTCTGCCTGGCATAAATGTACAAAATTACTGTCGTAGAGCAGGCTAATGCGAAAAGTATAATATATAATGTGTTGAGTGTTTCATTTAAGCTAAATCCAACCTAATTCGTCTATTTATCAGATTACATAGCAGATTGCATGACCTTTTCACTTAGGTGTTAAATGCTTAATCTCGTAATTTCAGATATGAAATGCATATATGGCTATGTGTTGTATGAAATTTGAATTTATCTATGTAAATCGTGTCTATTTTGCATTTGTGGGAAAGAATTATTTCCATTTTGAATTTATTGTACATAATGTATTTAAGGTTAAGGACATAATGTTAAGAAATGATATAAGGTAATAATGAACTCATTCAAATGTATTAAATGAATTTGGGCCTGGTTAGAGAAGAATAAATGACACAAGATGTTGCAGTTGTGTGCAACGAAGGAACCATGTACAGTGACGGTTGCATCTGTTGCACATCACTCGTTACAAAAGGAGAAATTCACTAAGTATTCGGTATTCAACAGTTTTAAAACAAAATATGAATACGTAATCGTACATTATCGTTGTTTGACACAAACACAATTATTCATGACGGAGACTCGTTTAAATGTATGAATATTTATTCATGTTACCAGCAATGATTCGCGTTTCTTAAAACCTTTCTAAAAAATTAAAACACGACATCAATTTCACTTCCATATTTCGCTGAGTTTAAAAAATTCATTTTACCGCCGCTGCTGCACAGCGCTGAGTGCTTAGCAGTCTGCATCCAGGTATAAATATATAATGCTATGTCGCTACGAAATATGGTGTCGTTGCTCTATTGTTATGATAACTGTCTCAGTTATTTTTCTGTGACTCTAAAATCTACTTAAGCAAATTCTTATTTGCCAAGAGGAAGACTGACGTTCATGTTGATTTTTTTTTTTTTTTTTTTTTTGGCTCTCCCGGACAGACTGTCATCATGGGAAGGACAATTTTTAAATTTCATTAGAACGAAAATAAAATGTTAAGCTGTACAAATAATGTTAAAAAATTTAGAAACTTAAAAAATCCTAAAAATGTGTATTGAGAGGAATATATGAGCCTATATAAAAAAACATAAGCCGAGTTTGGCACGTACGGAATGCACAAATATATGCATAAACAAGGCAATCACACAGATGCGCAAGTTATAAAAAACATTCTCGTAAAATATATATCACACTTTAGTACAACTCTCACTCACAGTAAATGGCATCATTCTTCTTCTCTTCCTATAATTCCCACAAAATCATGACCCTATAGGCACGTTCTTTCCTCTCCAAGGCCTCACATACCTCACTACCTGCCTCCCTAACTCCATTCATCCACGCATGACTAGCTTGCTTTTTCCGTCCCTCAAAACCACCAGAATTAATTACAATGCCGCACTCACCCTCCCCTATTATATTTTCTCTACAACATGAGTGTACCCTCTTCCTAACCACACATTAATAATCCCTTCTACTTTTTAATTTCAACTCCTTTCACACACCAAACATCCAACACGCACCGCCTCTCACTTCTCCTGCCCCTGGTGGGCTCTGTCATACACAAACAAGAGCACTAACACGCCTCAATCAGCCAGGAAACGTGAATAGGAATGTGGTTATCAACAAGTGCTCACGAAGCTTAGCCAGTCAACAAGTCACTGAGGTGTAAAGCAGCGCAGGGGCGAGGGCTTTACCTTGTTTCGTTAGGCAACGGTGTAGAAGTAGAGCTTTATTGTACATCACCATGCAATGGTATTCCTGAGTTTCCATCATGTTTCTTTGAGCGATGCATCGGTGGAGGGAAAGAGTGAATTGTGTCAGCTTAAAGGTGCTTTTATATTCCATAAGACCGGACTGTCCTAATTGTTCCTCTCGTAGGGAAAGTATTTTGTGAGTGTTATTCCATTTCATGTGTTTGTGTGCATAATTAGGGAAGATCATCGAAATCTGATAATTTCTTGCTAATTCTCCTGAAGTAAAATTCATAATACATGACATTATTTTAATATGTCCCTCGGCTAGTTCCATTTACTACTGAAAAAGAATTTGTAGTCTATATCTCGTTAACTTCCAGAGAGGATTGACAGTGTTTGTAGAATTTATAACATAGAAAGGATATATAATTTAGCCTAATATCGATGGCAAAATGCCCAGAGCACTAGAACTATATGGAAACAAACTTGGCTATATTTTTCAGAAAGTGAACCTGAGTAGAATAATTCAAGGGGTCATATCGATAACCAGGGAAGGTTTTTGCAGCGTCCCTCGTGTAGCCTGAAGGAGTGGTGTATCCTGGAGGGAAAGAGAGGGCGGTAGGGAAGGAGAAAAGAGAGAGAGAGCCAGAGAGAGTAAAGGAGGGAGAGGAGGCTCAGGAGGGAGGGTGGGGAGTGAGGGAGGGAGAGAGGGATGGAGGGAGGGAAAAGAGAAAGGTAAGGATAAATGGAGGCAGGAGACGACGAAAGAAAGAGAAAGGAAAAGTGGCAAAGATGAGAAAGGAGGTAATGAGGAGAAAGGCTGCCTGAGATTAAATGACAAAAGAGTAAGACAAAGAGAGAGAGAGAGGGAGAGAGAGAGAGAGAAGAGAGAGAGAGAGAGAGAGAGAGGAGAGAGAGAGAGAGAGAGAGAGAGAGAGAGAGAGAGAGAGAGAGAGAGAGAGAGAGAGAGAGAGAGAGAGAGAGAGGGTAAAAACTCTTGCGTGAATAACAAACATGAATTGGTAGTGTGAGGAAGAGTGTAAGTGTGCTCCACTAACGATGTTATTTATTAACTAACTAAGAAGGTTGGTCCGGAAAAAACAGTTCAGGAACGATGGGCTTCCTACACCTGATCATTAGTGAAATCAGTGATATTTAAATGTGTTATTTTGAGCAAGTGTGAAACTAGTCACTGCTTTGCCTTCCACCTTTATTACCTTCACAGCGAATATATAATTTTCGGTACTTCATAATAATATATGGGTACAAATAGGCAAGGCGCCTTAGCAACAGTAACAGATCGTGTTCCTGATCGGCAGTTAGTGGATAACATACAAACAGGAATTATGAAGGCGTCACTTCCCTGGCCATCCACCCCTGCAGCGAGTGAGTACTACCCTCTTCCTCATATCCCATACACACTCATTTCTCCATTAATTTATCGTTATCTTGTGAAGTTTCTTTTTTTTGTAACGACTTCACACCGCGAAATCGCTATTCTTATTGCCCTACAAGACATTGCAGCGAATATGGATACACAAAAACAGGTCATACAGGCAAGTCCAGACGAGAGCGTGGAAGTGAATGTAGAAGAGGTCTAAGAAGAGAAATAGATAGCCACCCATTGACATCTCATCTCCCGTCAACGCAGCCCAGGAAAGCGCCCAAAAGGTTCATAATTCTCAAACTCTAAAACAGCAGGACATGAAAAGAGAACTGCCGAATCAACAGTGAAACAAAGGAGGTGCAAGAAATAGGACACCACTTTTCCAGTCATCTAGTGAGTGCTCCCATTCTCGCAGAAGGTGGGCATACTGATGACAGCTTTCTGCGAGGGAACATCAAGAAGACTGCAGTGGAAACAAAAAGGAACAGGACAGGCAGGCTCACTAGTTCTTTAGAGATTTAATCCCGGAACAAGCCATCAGGACCTCAGAACTGACAAATATTCTTATACATCACCCATCGAGCTACTACTATCTCAGGTCAACAAGTGGTTTCGTCCCCTTATAGGCTGCATTAGAGCTACACTGAGTCTAGTGGCTACCTGAGAGTCTTACCTGTTTTAGGGGCAAACACCTTACGCTTCTATATAGTCAGCTGAACACAAATATGAGGAGCCAGGTTATCAGCACCTCTCTGCCAACATTAGGAGCTTCATTACCAATGCTGGTGAGCTCACTCACAGTTTCGTGAACACTCAGTAAAATCAATCAATCACTCAATCATTCCTCACTAGACTCATACTTGAAACATGTTCTTAAAATATTTTCCAGAAATTACTTCAAATGATCACATGGAAATTCAGAGTTAAAAATGGGAGAGACTTCATGCTGTACTTGGTAATGAGTGTTCCTTAACAACTTTTGCAAAGAGCCTATCACATCTCAGTGCATAAAAGTAAATGCAACTAGGTTCTAAAATGAGCTGAGGTAAGGAAATAGCTCTTGGCTTGACTTGTGTAAGACACGGTTCGGAGCTCTAGTCTTTAATCCTGTGAAATCTGAAAAAAAAGGAAGTGGGAAGAATTCAAGTAAAGAAAAAATGAATTATGCTTTTGAAGGCTTTAGTTAACAATACAGTCTCAAAGCAAAATGATTAATCAGTATTTTCCATAATGCATGCATTAAAATACATGTATATTCTAACAAAAGATAAAAGCTTCCTCTAGCACGATTTTGCTCGCTGAGAGTAATTCTGGGCTGTGATCCTCCAAAGACTGGAGTCTCTTCAGCGTGAGCACTGGTGACAGGAGGAGGAGAGGAAGGAGAAGGTGCAGAGGAAAGTAGAAGAGAAAACGTAGGCTGGAACAGTAGAATTAACCTGCCATACTTTTAATGAACTTTTATCTTCCTTCAGCTGAATTTAGTTTACAATGCTAATATTTTGTATCACACTGTTCATTATCTTGGCCTTGAGCAAAAAGAGGACCACACAAGGTAACCTTGGTAATCCAAGGTAACCCAAGGTAACCTTGAGTGGTCTTTTTTATACTCAAAACTTAGAATTTTATTTGATAACTGCTATAGTAATAATGCTTCACTATGTATAATGAAAGAGAATTTAAGTGGGCCAGTCTTTCCTTAATTCAGTACCTCTATTATCAGACCGGAGAATTTTTTTTTTTTCAAATGAGGCTATTTGCCGAGTTACTAGGATTTTCTTTTAATATTTGATCAAGACAATCAAGAATAGATTTTTATTTATTGATACTGAATTAAATTAAGGCTTCACTGCGGTACGCTTCATTGAGAATAATCAGTTATTAGTCTAGCTATTTGATTAATACATAGCGAGATTACCTATAACAACATAGACTGGAAGTCTGAAAAAAACAGCAGTGATGAACTTTTGTTAGTACTTCTGCATGCATGGAACAGCACTGCAGCTAATTTTTTTTTTTTTACGAAATTACAGGAGAACCTCCCAAACATTTATGAAAGAAAAAAGCGAGCAAACTGAACACAGTATTTGATTCCTTTTTTTTCATAACTTTTTGCCTACTACAAAAAATCAATTTACTTTTTATTTAAAATTTTGTCTTATTTCTTTGTATCTCTCATTAAAAATTAAAATATAGTGGACAAGATAATTTTGCAGAAGTTACCAAATCTGTGAATTTGTACAAGTTATTTTATCTAAATGTATGTTTGTAAAAGGTACTGCATATGTGTGTTTATATGAGTCATCCCCTCAGTGTGTGAATCTGAATTTGTTATTCTATCTATGTGAGTTTGCATAAGCTACCCCATTCGTGTGTGAGTTTTGTATAAATTCCCCCATCCGTGTGTGAGTTTTGTATAAATTCCCCCATCCGTGTGTGAGTTTTGTATAAATTCTCCCATTTGTGTGTGAGTTCGTATGTGTTATATTGGTTCGTAAAGTTTGTTTGTTCAGGTACGATTAAATACAGGATCACTTATTAGACTACGGATAAGGTGGGTTAAGAATAATAAGACGAAAGAATGAATGGTATCATGCCAGGAAACTGAACAACCTTATAGTACAGAGTGGAGGGTCCCAGCATGCTAACCTCTGCATTCATCAGTATTTATCAACAAATATTTCTCACGTTCGATGAATATTTTAACAAGTCGCTGACATTTTAGACACAGAATTTATATATCGAGAGGTTTATTTCTCTCTGTTTATGACTCTCTTATACTAAGATTTTAATACCTATTCTTGGAATTTAAGTGTTTTTTCTTTGGTGGTGAAAAGGTTACGTACAGTCTTAATGACCTTAGTATAGTCGACAGGCTTTAACCTCCGTTATCTAACCATCTTAGATTACATCACATCACATAGCACATAGCACTGGAAGATATAATGCCTCTAAAGAGATTGTTTTTCCTTACGTTTAGACTCACACACAAGGTCAAACCAAACTCCTAGTAAAGAACGTTCACACAGGTATGTACACAATACTATTATTAATAATTTCATAACATGTTAAAATCCCACAGATCATTCTATGAAATCTGAACGGGGATATTTTATAATCGGGACATAAAAGATCACCGCAGTTCTGACAGATGGTCATTAGGGATGTCAGTGCCACTTTCGAAGGATAGTCCAATATGTTTCGGTCTCTGAACTCATTGTGCGGCATAAGTCTGCAAAAGAGTGCACTTGATGTTGTATCCTTCGTCTCTTTATTCGCTCTTCCACCAGGAGAACTACTCCGTCCTTCCGCTAAGCGTTAAGCAGAAGAATACAAAAGGCATTTGATACCATTAACCATAATAGGCTCTCTAGACTGGTTTAAGTCTTGCCTGAACAACTGGAAATAAATTGTCAAGGTAAATAATACAAAATCGGAACCCTGCCAATAGCATGTGAAGGCCCCAGGAAAGTATTCCAGGTTCTTTAGTACTTTTTATATTACGTGAATTTCATGCCTATCAGTGCCAGGTTTAAACTTGTATTGTGTGCAGATGACAGCGGTTTGCTAGTCTGAAGTAAAGAACTACAAGATATAGCTAGTATACTATCACTGTTACTAGAGTTCTGCAGTAAATGGTCAGTAAACAACAAACAATCAGGCTAAAACGTTGTGTAGTTTTAAAAATAGGTTAGATAAATACATGAGTGGGTGTGGGTGGGTGTGAGTTGGACCTGACTAGCTTGTGCTGCTGGGTCTGGTGCCGTACTCCTTCCTTAAGTGGAGGTGACCAGAATGGGTGGGTCATTGGGCTAATCCGGGGGGGGGGGATCATTGGGCTAATCGGCGGGGGACATGGACCTGCTCCGCATGGGTCAGTAAGCCTGTTGCAGTGTTCCTTCTTTCTTATGTTCTTATCCTTCAGGAAAACAGAAGCCGCACTTTTTGACGCAAAAAAAATAAACTGAAAAAAATAAATACTGTTAATGGGGAACCCAACACAACAGAAGCTACAGTAAAATATCTAGGAATTAATTCTCTTTGACTCAAGTATGTCAGAAGAACAGAATAGTGAACAATTTAGTACAAAAAACAAATTCCAGGTTAAAGTTCCACTAGAGACAGGCACAGTGCCTTCCTACTGAGGTTCGCATGACCCTATGTCAAGCACTTATACAATGTCATGTAGATTATTTCTGTTCTTCGTGGTGCTCTGCTTTAGCAAAAAGACTGAAAAATAGTCTCCAAATTATCCAGAATAAGACAGTAATATTCATCCTGGGTCTGGGTCCAAGTGAGCATGTAGGCCAGGATGAGTTACAGCAACTGGAATTGCGGAATGGTGATAATTCAGTACAGCAGCTGACACTAAATCATGATCATAAAAGTTGCTTAGAATCAATATCTTGAATATCTCGCTGCAAATTCTGTCAAGGTTAGGAATCAAAGCCAGTATTGTAGTAGGGGAAATAATCACAGTTCTGTAGTACCTACAGTAGGTGGACAGGCCTCAGATACCTTTTATTATACAGCAATAACGGAATGGAACGGATTGCCTGAACATGTCAAGAACAGTCTTAGCATAAACCAATTCAAAAAGAGAGCTAAAAGGTATAGTTAACACTTGTATAGTTAACACTTGTATAGTTAACACTTGTATAGTTAACACTTGTATAGTTAACACTTGTATAGTTAACACTCGTGTAACTATCATATTAAGCTGATTTTTCCTATTTAATAACCACGTAAACTGCTCAGCTGATTTATTAGTTTATTTTATTTGTATGGTTATAATTCATGACTGATTTCTACTGTGTCTAATAGCTAGGCTGCTAATAGTAAGATGTTACAGTGGCACTATTAGAAATAAATCACCCTAACTTTTTCGGGGTATCCTAGGTAATTTAGACATACAAAATGTTACCATGTAAGGCAACTGTAATTACCCAAAACTTATTGTAATTTTGTACTTATAAGTAACTGTACCTAAATAATTTACTAAGCAGACTAGTAGGAGCATAATCGTGTCAACGTTATAGTGTAAAATCGGCGATGCAACACAGTCTTGCCACAAAAGTGATTAGATATAAGAAAATGCATGCAACTGCCGTCCTGCAACACTATTGTACAATCTAGAGCCCCACTCATTGCGAGCGACAAAAACATAATGCATTCTTTTTGTGAAAATTTGCGCAAGTGAAGACAAACTACAAACACTCGTGATAATGTCTAGCAAAGCTCTCCATAATTGCGACAAACGATCCAAAACTTTACCTATATTTCTAAGCCCTGCTCCATGTACCTCGTGTAAATTGCCCTGGAAATCTCTACTGGAAAAAAAGTAATAATTTTAACATGAAATGGCGGAAAATTACAAGCCGAAAATGATGTTAATTGCACAAGTATTTAAAACTCGTAGGTAGCATTTAGTTTTTTTATTATTTGTACTAATTTGCCTATTTGCTTCTTGCTTTCTCCCTTCCCCGCCGTAATAGGATAATAATACTTTCTGACGGTATATTCCCACGAGAGCTTGCACGATAGTGCTGGTTACATGGGAGTTTCGTGGTTACCTGGGAATTTTGTGGTCATCTGGGAGTACGTGGGGTTACCTAGGAGTACCTGGGGTCACCTAAAAACACATTTGCTGAGCTGGAATACTTGGAGTTATTTAAAAGTACCTAAGAGTATCAGGAATAAAAATAGAAGACTTGGGGGTCACGTGGGAGTAAGTAGGAATAACTTTTATAGTTTGGCAGTACTTGGGGTCATGTAGGAGTCTTAAGGTCATCTGGAAGTGCTTGGAATCACCTGGGAAATACATGGAGTTTCCAAGGAGTAATTGGGGTCACGTGAGAGTACTTGAATTCATCATGTAGTACCTGAAGTCACCCTAGAGAGCCTCTAGCATGAAGGAAACATTGAAGTACATGTGGACACTCTCTTCAGTTCCTGGTGGTTAATGTTTAACAAGAAATATTTATTTAATTCAAATAAATATGATGAAACGCAAGAGGAGTAGACATAATATACACAGATTTTCAAAAAGACTTTGCTGAGGATGTTTATCAAAAACTTCTCTCAAATGTATAGTAATATGGTGTAAACAGATGTATACTACGATGTTATGATTGCTTTTTAGGCAGTACAGCTGCAGATGAGTAGAACAAACTGCCGAAAAGAGTCAATGAAGCGAAACATAATTAATTAAGGGAACACACTAAATTATACAGGGTGTTCGAAATGTGATTTAACGGAGTCATCTATCATAACGTAGTGTTTCAAAATGTCATCCATTGTATTATACAAAGCAGAATATACTGTTCGGCGCACTTGAGGATGTTACTGATGGCCACTCTTGCATCCTCCTTTATCACTGCATGATGCTTCGAAAACTTGAAAGCACTGAATATTTTGATTACTGTTGAATTTCAGTGTCCATTACTCATTTAAAGTTGTTGAAATTGTATAAACAGTAATGTCTCTCGTGATTAGCTGACGGTGGATCGAGCCTCCATCACTTCTTGCGCTGAATGTAATAGCAATAATAATAATAATAATAATAATAATAATAATAATAATAATAATAATAATAATAATAATAATAATAATAATCAGGATCTCAAGAATTGGACAATTTTTAATACTTACTAAAGAGCGATTTGAGCCTCCCGGACATCACCGGTTTCACGCAACTATTGAAACACATCGCCGTAAGTCTCAGAGTTTCCTGTCGGGACTCCAGTCCCAGAAATATGCATACTAATCTTTTCCGTTACATTTTACTTGACATTCTTTTTAAACGAGGCTCTTTGGAAATTATTTTGAAAATAAAAATATACTTTATGCTACTGGATTCCAGTACATGCAGCTATGAAATTCTGAATAACTCAATAATTAAGCGGGATTTTAGTTCATGATATAAAAGTTATTTTCCCGTTATCTTACTTTCTTCTGAGACGTTTTACGATCCCTACTAATGTTCCGTAACATTTTCCCTGACACTAATGTCAGGCTTTCCAGGCGATCATTTAAGGCGCATATCAAATCACCATTAATGGAGACGGAAGGAGGGGGGAGATGGGGAGAGAATAGAAGGGAAGAAGAGACAGTAAGAGAGGGTAGAGGAGGAGAGGAGAGTTTAAGAAAAGGGAAAGAAAAGGTTGAGGGAGATGAAAGGGGAGTGGGGAGCGAGGCAAACAGTGGTGGATTGAAGGAAAGTAGAAATGGGGTTATGGAAAGAGTGGGTGGGTGAAGGGAGATGGCGTGGGTAAAGGGGGGGGGGACAGGATTTAGTCGGATTTGCAAAGCGCTGGAACAGAAAGGTTTTTCAACGCTGTGTACAATACAAATTCATAAAACCATACAGACAACTCACATGTTAATTAAAAACACATCAAGACTACAACCGCCCAAAGAGTTATTGAAAAATATTTAATTGCACTCACAAATGGTTAAAATGTTTGCTATATATTAAAACATCAATTCATTCACACTAATCAATTCCCCTGCGATATCACCGAGGTCTCTGCTGGCGACCTGTGATTTTAGAGGAGGTGGATAATTGGCCAACGGGTATGTAGCAAACAATTTGTAAAAAAAAAAAAATCGTGGTAGTGACGAGTTTAAACGTTAAGGTTACTTAAACTTTTATAAACGTACATTTAAAAAATAAAAAATGAAGATAAAGGAATGTAACATGTGAAAAAGCGGCTCAGTATCTGTTTGCGTTAGGGAAATCAGCCGTTGGTTTAATAACGTCGGTCATTTATAAAACTTATGTGTGAACCTGTATCATAAAAAACTAAAGCAGTTGTAATTGTGTTTGCTAGAGTCAAGTGCACACTACAATCTGCACAGAGAGGTGCAGGATTCCCGGCGAGGTGTCTATGGGCGAAGTTGCTGTGTGGGATCCTCAGACTACAAAAAATGATTTCGTAAATATGATTCTTGAGGGATGAGGAGTATCAAACACTCACAAGCTGCCTTGCCTAGTACAGCTTGTTGCTTGGACGTACGACCGATAAGTTTACAAATAAATAATCCCTCACTTGGTCAAGAAAAGGCCAGGGAGAGGTGACTGATTGCTGTCGAGCACAGCGCCATCACCACAGAGCCATTACTACAAAACACCATCACCAAAGCACCATAATCAAAGCACCATCACCGTAGTATCATTACCACAGCACCACTACCATCACAAAACCATCAGTACAGCTCCATTACCAGTGTGACATTATGATTGCTTGAGCAGTATCACAGCAATATTGCTTTTACACCATTATCACGAAAGGACAATTATTATCACCGCACTATTACCACAGACCCATTACCATTAACGCAGTACCAACATCACTGCTGCAACATTATTTACATTACCACAATTCGCACAGCACCATTACTTTAACAACAGCCTCATTTCAAAAGCACGATTACATGGGTACGATTACTAAAGCATCATTATATAGGTAAGATTACCAAAACACCAATACCACAACTCCAATACCACAGCGCCATTGAATAACTACATTTACGGATACAATCACTACAGTACCATTATCACAGCACCACACACGGTGGCAGCAGCCACTGCTCTCCTCCTCACTCTCCCCTTCCCCACACACTCGCTGGAGCGTAAAATAGACCGGGAGAGATGAATTTCTGGCCTGTCTTTCCTGGCCTGACCCGCCTCTCCTTGGCCAAATCATGACCTTGCTGCCTTACCTGCTTCACTCTGGCCAGGTCATGACCTCGCTGTCCCAGCCTGCTTCTCTGTCTCTTGTGTCACTACCACTTTTTTTATTGCCACCTCTGCCAATATACTACTTACTTCTACTACTACTACTGCTACTACTACTACTACTACCACTACTACTACTACTTCTGCTTCTACCACTGCTCCTACCATTATACTTCTACCTCCTCTAGTTCTCCCTGCCCCAGCCACCCCCCCCCCTCTCGTTTATATACTGGTTCCCTTCCCTTCGCCGTTGTGTGTGTCTAGTTAGTGGTCCAAGTCGGACCGAAACGTCGTTATAAGTTTCATTCTCCTATATCAAGGTTATTCATATATAGGCCATGACCTTATTGTCCAACAGGCCACATAGGCAGGTCATGACTGTGAAGACGTACGTGCTACGAATGAATTCTTCAGTCATGGGTAAACGTTTCTTAGGTAAGTAAAACAAATTAACAATGCACATATGTCTTATTCCTACATTTATCAGTATTTTATTCCATCTCTTACCCAGGTCATGCTGGCCTGATCCTCTTTCCTTTGGCCATGTCATGACCTTACTGGTATGGTCCGCCTCCCCATGATAAGTCATGACCTTTATCGGCTCGGTCTCCCTCCCTTTCAAACTGGATCATCCAAGCAATAAAGATGATAATTGCCAGGAATATGTAGGGAGCTGAGGTGGTATTATATTGTTTGGAATATGTGGTGAGCCGACGGGACATTATGATGCCTTTAATATGTAAGAAATTGAGAGGGTATTATTTGACTTGATGTATGTTAGGAGCCTGGAGATCTTTTCTTTCGTCAAGTAAATAGAGGCGAAATGGCAATTATTAGCTGGATATCGTAATAAAGCCTATAATTATCATTATTAATGAGGATAGCCTTAGCGACTAAACAAAAATACTATGATGAATAATACTCAAACATAATAATTGATAAAAAAATTATTTAATGATGGTAAAGAAACTAACAATGAAAGTAGAAAGGACTTGTAAACATGTAGTTATTTCTACATCAGATACGTAATGTCGTATTCGTAGAAAATCTTGCCTTTTGGAACTTGATGGTTTAATCTCGTCTTAGCCGGAAATGCTAAAGCTTCAGGCGCCACTGAGCTCTGTATCACACTGAAGTTTCCGTTTTGGAAGTTTTGATCGTTATTGTGACATTTTTATACTGAGTATACAGGCGCTATTCCCATTTTTTGTCAAGTTTTGCATTGAGGTCTGGTAAGTGGGACTTGTGTGACTAATTAGCAAATTTCTTAGCTAACAATATTTTCGAAAATTTCTTGACAGAAGTTTATCATCGATAAAAATAAATGTAACAGTATCAAAACCTGAATAATTCATTATTAGTCGTTCAGGTTATGTTCATGGCTGTTTATTCTTCAGAACAATGGATTTAACTTGACCTGTAACAGCTCACCTCTTCTCCGACGTGTATTTATTTTTATCTCATCCGTCTTCTGATCTACTGTTCACCTCTTCACCTGACCTGTCTTTGGGTTTTCTCCCACTTTCTCCCACTGTAGAGAGAGGTCCAGGAAGGACCTAAAAGTCGATAAAAAGCTTCCTCATTAATCTGAGCGTTAATAGTTCATCATTTTTTCTATTTTAGTTATTTTCCTCTTAATTCATATGGTTTATTCGTATGAATCCCTAAAGAAAAACATTAATATTTCCAAGAGTAACGGAAGGTAAATACTTGTGTCAGTGAAGGCGACATGGGCACTCGATCCCTCAGGGTTGGACGTTAAGGGTCAGGCTCTCAAGAGTCTCATTTACACTATTACCAACTTTCAGGAGCTCCACCAAACTTTAATGGGCTCATAAACTTGGCTTTGGTCGGTCACTGGTAGCCCGAGGCCAGTCACTGAGAAGTTGAGACAAACAGGATCGACCTGAAATAAGTGGAATATAAGACGAAAAATGCCACCAAGGAATAGCAAGAAAAATACTGGCAGATGAGTACTAGACAAGTACAGCTCTGTGCCTACACCCACATTTGCAAAGAAGCTTGCTTGATTTTGTCCAAAATGCAAATTGCTAATGTCAGCAATTAAAAACAATATATGATGAGAAAGTATTGCGAAAAGAATATAAGATCGTGTCTGGTAATCAGTTAACAAGCCATCCTAAGGACGCATCGATCAAGACTTTTTTTTTTTCTCTATAAAACGTAACTTTCCAATGCTTGACCTCCTCCGCCATTTTGCTTTTCTGAATATATACATTTGTATCACTCCAGCATGTGTTTTATCTCCCCTTGCCATCTAGGTGTAATGGTAGCCAATTACTTTATGGAATCTTTCACTGAGGGAATTGTGGGTAGTGGGATCACTGTTATAATGAATAACATTGTTGAATTAAGGTATTGTTGATATCTAAGTATTAAAGGCAATGTAGATATTTATCATACACTGAAGGGTCAGAAGCCCTTAAAAACCGAGTTTACTATATCTCGTAAAGACGATCCTCCACCACAAGGAACGTTCGTGTTACCCTGACTCCTATAAAAGTACATTTAATGGCGCTCTTCACAGGCAAAAGTAAGGAGGGGAGAAATAAAAAGATAATTGGAGGAAGAGTACTAGCCTTGAGTATCATAAAAAGCCTAAACAATGTAATTATTAAAGTGCTATTTATTTTCAAGTTCGTTTCTAATGTTTTTTTGGTTCGCTTTTCGTTTGTTTGTTCAAACATCATGCAGTGATTGGTATACGACGTACGCCTGTGTATCCAGTTGTGTGCAAATGTGTGTATGGAAGATGAACTCACCCTAATGTGTCTGCTGGGGTATTCCTTGAAGACTCTTCTCTTCTATTTTCCATTCATCGATGTTTTCCATCTCCCCAACCCTTAACCGGTACGTTATAAATTATTTTTTTTCCTGAAGCACGTTTTGTGCGCTAGATAATTTGTCGTGAAGACACATCTGCGCTGTAATTTATGTTCGATTAACAGCTGCTCACTAGATTATTTTAATCGGCCCAACTGCTTTCCGACCTGTTATATATAAAAAATATACTTATGAAACGGTGTACTGAGTTTGTCTTCATCGCTTCCTCATGTAACTCATTTATCGTAAGACTAAAGAAGCACTTAATAATGTATTTAAAGTTCATCAGTACCTTCACCTTCCACCTGTGTCATCTTGTCCATGGGTCTCTTAATTCGAATAGTCACTATAATATTACTGTACCCTCTTCCTACCTAATCGTCCTTTCCTAGCCCTTCCTCTCTCTCTCTCTCTCTCTCTCTCTCTCTCTCTCTCCTCTCTCTCTCTCTCTCTCTCTCTTTCTCTCCATGACCATTCTCCCTCTCTCGCCTCCCTATCTTATTTACTCTCCTTCCTATGCTTCCCTCTTTCTTCCTTTCCAATTCTCCTATCCCTTCCTCCTTTCTTTAATTTCCACTTCTCCCTCTCTATGATGATGTACCCAATTTCGTTAAAAAAAAAAACTACCCAATAATTCTTCTCCAATAATTTCCCTCTCTACTTTCCTAGCTTTTTTCCCCGCTCTTTAAATTTTCCCTTAGTAATTTACTACACGCACACTACACTCCTGGCTTTGGACAAAACATTATGATTTTAAGTGTGTTAATGTTCATAGCTTGCTAGTGACACAGCGAGAGAGAGAACCGGACATAGAGTACAGTCTTAACCACCTGTTTGTGTTAGTATATTTAAAAGCTATTGACTATGCGTTGGTCCGTTGCAATTCACCGGGACAATAATATTCATTAATAGTTTATCTTTTAAAATATTAATTATTATTTTTATTATTATTATTATTATTATTATTATTATTATTATTATTATTATTATTATTATTATTATTATTATTATTATTATTATTGCTGTTGTTCTTTATTATTATTATTATTTTCATGCTGAGGCATTAAACCCGTATGGATCACACATCACCTGGAAAATGGGAAGTAATGAAGTATGAAAAAAGGAAAATGAGGACAATTCAAATTCCCTGGAACAAAAGCCCTTCACCGGCATCAAGATACCCGTTCTAGAAGCGGACTAAGCTTATACACCGAGATATTATATTTAGTCTAAGCAGTTGAAGCGTCGGTCACAGCATCTGTGGGATGCGAGATAACTGAGTTCAGTCCAAGGAAGAGGAGGAGTCCAGTTCATTTTTTCTTGGAAGATACACCTTTTGAGATGTATTATATTGAGCTGAGAGCCTGCTTTGTGACCTAGCTTTGTGACCTAGCTTTGTGACCTAGCTTTGTGACCTAGCTTTGTGACCTAGCTTTGTGACCTAGCTTTGTGACCTAGCATTGTGACCTAGCATCCTGCAGTATTTGAGATCTAGCATCCTGCAGTATTTGTGACCTAACATCCTGCAGTATTTGTGACCTAGCTTTGTGACCTAGCATCCTGCAGTATTTGAGACCTAGCATACTGCAGTATTTGTGACCTAACATCCTGCAGTATTTGTGACCTAATATCCTGCAGTATTTGTGACCTAGCTTTGTGACCTAGCATCCTGCAGTATTTGAGACCTAGCATATTACAGTATTTGTGACCTAATATCCTGCAGTATTTGTGGCCTAACATCCTGCAATATTTGTGACCTAGCTTTGTGACCTACCATCCAGCAGTTTTTGAGACCTAGCTTTGTGACCTAGCATCCTGCAGTATTTGTGACCTAGCTTTGTGACCTAACATCCTGTAGTATTTGTGACCTAGCTTTGTGACCTAGCATCCTGCAGTCTTTGTGACCTAGCTTTGTGACATAGCTTTGTGACCTAGCATCCTGCAGTATTTGAGACCTAGCTTTGTGGCCTAGCATCCTGAAGTATTTGTGACCTAGCTTTGTGACCTAGCATCCTGCAGTATTTAAGACCTAGCTTTGTGACCTAGCATCCTGCAGTGTTTGTGACCTATCTTTGTGACCTAACATCCTGCAGTATTTGTTACCTAGCTTTGTGACCTAGCATCCTGCAGTATTTATGACCTAGCTTTGTGACCTAACATCCTGCAGTATTTGTTACCTAGCTTTGTGACCTCGCATCCTGCAGTATTTGTGACCTAGCTTTGTGACCTAGCATCCTGCAGTGTTTGTGACATAGCATCCTGCAGTATTTGTGACCTAGCATCCTACAGTATTTGAGACCTAGCTTTGTGACCTAGCATCCTGCAGTATTTGTGACTTAGCTTTGTGACCTAGCATCCTGCAGTATTTGTTACCTAGCTTTGTGACCTAGCATCCTGCAGTATTTGTTACCTAGCTTTGTGACCTAGCATCCTGCAGTATTTGTGACCTAGCTTTGTGACCTAACATCCTGCAGTATTTGTGACCTAGCTTTGTGACCTAACACCCTGCAGTATTTGTTACCTAGCTTTGTGACCTAGCATCCTGCAGTATTTATGACCTAGCTTTGTAACCTAACATCCTGCAGTATTTGTTACCTAGCTTTGTGACCTAGCATCCTGCAGCATTTGTGACCTAGCTTTGTGACCTAGCATCCTGCAGTGTCTGTGACCTAGCATCCTGCAGTATTTGTGACCTAGCATCCTACAGTATTTGAGACCTAGCTTTGTGACCTAGCATCCTGCAGTATTTGTGACCTAGCTTTGTGACCTAGCATCCTGCAGTATTTGTTACCTAGCTTTGTGACCTAGCATCCTGCAGAATTGGTTACCTAGCTTTGTGACCTAGCATCCTGCAGTATTTGTGACCTAGCATCCTGCAGTATTTGTGACCTAGCATCCTGCAGTATTTGTGACCTAGCATCCTGCAGTATTTGTGACCTAGCATCCTGCAGTATTTGTGACCTAGCATCCTGCAGTATTTGTGACCTAGCATCCTGCAGTATTTGTGACCTAGCATCCTGCAGTATTTGTGACCTAGCATCCTGCAGTATTTGTGACCTAGCATCCTGCAGTATTTGTGACCTAGCATCCTGCAGTATTTGTGACCTAGCATCTTGCAGTATTTGTGACCTAGCATCCTGCAGTATTTGTGACTTAGCATCCTGCAGTATTTGTGACCTAGCATCCTGCAGCATTTGTGACTTAGCATCCTGCAGTACTTGTGACCTAGCATCCTGCAGTATTTGTGACTTAGCATCCTGCAGTATTTGTGACCTAGCATCCTGCAGTATTTGTGACTTAGCATCCTGCAGTATTTGTGACCTAGCATCCTGCAGTATTTGTGACCTAGCATCCTGCAGTATTTGTGACCTAGCATCCTGCAGTGTTTGTGACCTAGCTTTGTGACCTAGCATCCTGCATTATTTGAGACCTAGCATACTGCAGTATTTGTGACCTAACATCCTGCAGTATTTGTGACCTAGCTTTGTGACCTAACATCCTGCAGTATTTGAGACCTAGCATATTGCAGTATTTGTGACCTAGCATCCTGCAGTATTTGTGACTTAGCATCCTGCAGTATTTGTGACCTAGCATCCTGCAGTATTTGTGACCTAGCATCCTGCAGTATTTGTGACCTAGCATCCTGCAATATTTGTGACCTATCATCCTGCAGTATTTGAGACCTAGCATACTGCAGTATTTGTGACCTAACATCCTGCAGTATTTGAGACCTAGCATACTGCAGTATTTGTGACCTAGCATCCTGCAGTATTTGTGACCTAGCTTTGCGACCTAACATCCTGCAATATTTGAGACCTAGCATCCTGCAGTATTTGTGACCTAGCATCCTGCAGTATTTGTGACCTAGCTTTGCGACCTAACATCCTGCAATATTTGAGACCTAGCATCCTTTCCACCCAAAGTATCGAGATTACCGGAAGCGCTAAACCTAGAGCTACATGTACAACAGAGTACAACATACCATGTGGTGTCCGGAGACCAGCTGAGGTCTTTAAACACGCCTACAGAAACACAAATACACTTGTATAAATGGGCAAACACAAGCCCACAAAAACAAATGCATGTGAGCACGAGCATGGTGGCAGGCACTGGAGCATATATGCGCATGCATTCCCATATACGCATACTTTACAACGCATGTGAATATACATGCACGCATAAACATTTTATAACTGTCCATCAGCACATGTGACAGCAGCAATACCGCACGAGAACAAACGACAACGTTTTGACCTCCGCGAGCGAAACATTTTCTACAATACAAGCTTTTGTCTTCATTATCCCATCTTCGTGGGTAGCCTCCCGATGACAACCGCATCTGTCAGTCTCCTGTCAGTGACAACTGCAGTAGACAAGTTGATTACCAGATTGACAACTCTGTTAACCATCTGTCAGTTCCCCGTAACGGTGGTCTTGTGTTTCTGAGCAGCAGTCTAGCATGTCATGTTGTGTTCTGCACTGTAAACGTATTTTATTTGTACTTTAATCCACGTCAACCACTTCCATCTATATCTTGACTTCATTTTTATTCAGCATACGTAAGAAGCAATGTATGTTTTCAAATGTTCTTCTCTGTCTCTCTCTGTTTCTCTCTGTTTCTCTGTTTCTCTCTCTCTCTCTCTTTCTCTCTCTCTCTCTCTCTCTCTCTCTCTCTCTCTCTCTCTCTCTCTCTCTCTCTCTCTCTTCTCTCTCTCTCTCTCTCTCTCTCTCTCTCTCTCTCTCTCTCTCTCTCTCTCTTTCTATCTGTCTATCTATCTATCTATCTATCTATCTATCTGTCTCGTCTGTGATTATAACTCCCAACGTGTGTCTTCATCTGGTAAACATCAGCCCCATCTGCACCACTCTGACTATGTATTCACCGTGCACAAGGCAGGATATTTATACCATTCCCAAACTCTGCGCCTCTCTAGACATTGACAAACTTCTGCCGTAAATCTCACCGACGCTTCCCTTACACAAACAGTGAATCACACTTCACCTCGCAGAATTTCACACGGCTTCCCTGAGTTTCCATTCAATTTGCAGTTTCCATTTGGCCGGGGTGAGTCAGAGGTCGTCGAGATACGGGATTCTGTAAGCTCTCAACTATCACCATGACTATGCAACTCGTCCTCAGAAATTCTAAGTCGATTTCTCACGTAAAGTTCTCGGAAATGTTTTCCTATTCAGGTTATTCAGGTTTGTTTAAGTTAGGATTGACTGTCGTGTATATAATACAAATTAACCAGGTGTAACATACAACAACGCTATTGTATGCGTCAGTGATAACAGAACGTTTCTCTCATATTACAAGCCGGTATAGTAATTAAAAATCCAGGAATATCAACCCAGAAGTGCTGAAGTGGATCGTCTCTCAAATGTGAGTTTATTTTTTTTATTCGGTATAAGATTTTTCCTGAGTATTATCGCGTCTCTATAGATTTCGTCTTTCTCACCCCCGAAAAAAACAAAGAGAATAACAAATAACTAATTGAGGCAGCAACTCCAGATCTGTGATGAAGATTTGCAAAATTCATCCGCACTCTGCAGAGACAGCGAATAACAGAAAGCAATTACGTAATTGTTACAATTAACACTGAACGAGGTAACAGACAGCGACAGTAGTAGACATGAAGTAAATTAACAGCTTATCTTATTAATTTTGATTTAAAAATCGACTAGCGAACTCTTTCCAGTTGTATCTTATTAAAAATAAACCCAAAACAAATTTTTAGTGGCTTTAAATTTGTTATTATATTCAAATTTATTAACTTAAACACGGGTTTGCTGGTTACCTTCCTCCAGGTAACTTACTGGGGTGAAAAAATTGTTATTTTCTGCTGATATAAAATTAGGGTGATGTTTTTAATGTTGGAATATTTTCATGTGGACTGAATTATGTGGTGTCTTTGCTTCATCGAGTACTCAGCTTGCTGAATTTTTCTAGTGCTACTCACCTAGTTGTATCTACCTAATTGTATTTTCTTAGTTACATAAACTTTGTTGTTTTTACTTAGTTTTACTCACCTAGCTGTAGTCGATTACTTGTATTCGCCTAGCTGGATTCACCTATTGTCGTTGCACTCATCTAATTGTATTTATGTAGTCATATTCACTTACTTTCATTCACTTCGTTGCATTCAACTAGTATTACTCAACTGGCTCTATTGACCTATTTTGTTCCAACTATTTGTCTTTGCAGAGGTCGATTAATGACTCCTGATCCCTCTATGGATTGGATGGTGCGAAAGAAGGTATTGGCTGCAACAATGTACAAAACACTTAGTCGTAATAGGGGGATATATGGAAGTAGATGGGAAAGGGTTTTTCCTGAAGGATATCGAGGTTTGTTGGCGGAGTGAGAAAAAAAAAAAAAAAAAAAAAAGGGGGGGGGGACGTGTTTGGATTTTCAGGGGTTGCACCGGGCTCGTCTCAGAATTTGGGAATGTATGAGGAGTTCCGTGATATGGTGTGAAATGGCAGCGTAGTTGTGGAGTGTGTTTTAAGTAAGTTTGTGGTGGTTTGTAAGGGAAAAGTTGTTAAGATTTTTATGGACATGGAAATGAGCAATATTTGTGCGCATGTGAAAAGTATACGGTCATACTCAGGATGGTATACTGATGTATGTTATGGATAAGTTAAATTTGGAATATGTTGTAATGTATTATCAGGACTGGTGGTTGTATTAAAGCAAAGGACATGTGGGCGTGATAAATATGTCTGTGTACCAAATGTACTGCTCATAATGAGATAATACAATGTGTGTGATTTTTATCATACATTAAGTGTATATAGCAGTATGTAAGAGAGTATTTCATGTACTCAGTATGGGTTGTATATTGGTATTCGGTGAAGTTCAATGAATATTATTGACGAGTGATGGGTATATAAGGACGTGTTCATGTACAATGTGTTAAGTAGGGTTAGGATGGTGAGGCAAGAAATGCTGCGGTCTGTAGAATAAGAATATAGTCTCGTTCAAGTTAATGTTTAATAGTAATGACTATGTATATTTCATTATATGGTAGAAGAAGTGTGTTACTCAAAACTGGAAATTATATTTGAAAAATATTACTAAATATTCTAGGTAGTAGGTTGGTAGACAGCAACCGCCCAGGGAGGTACTACCGTCCTGCCAAGTGAGTGTAAAACGAAAGCCTGTAATTGTTTTACATGATGGTAGGATTGCTGGTGTCCTTTTTTTCTGTCTCATAAACATGCAAGATTTCAGGTACGTCTTGCTACTTCTACTTACACTTAGGTCACACTACACATGCATGTACAAGCATATATATGTATATATATACACATCCCTCTGGGTTTTCTTCTATTTTCTTTCTAGTTCTTGTTGTTGTTTATTTCCTCTTATCTCCATGGGGAAGTGGAACAGAATTCTTCCTCCGTAAGCCATGCGTGTTGTAAGAGGCGACTAAAATGCCAGGAGCAAGGGGCTAGTAACCCCTTCTCCCGTATAAATTACTAAATTTAAAAAGAGAAACTTTCGTTTTTCTTTTTGGGCCACCCTGCCTTGGTGAGATACGGCCGGTTTGTTGAAAAAAAAAAAATACTAAATATACGTGATTGTGTAAGTTCGCTTGTGGGATGAATGTAGTGTATGGAAGTGAGGTGGGACGAATCCTTTGTTATATTGTACTGTGTTTAGTTTTTCTGTGGTGAGGTGTGGAGATTGTTATTTTCTAACCTTTATTTGTTTCGTAATTATTGAGGTGTTACGTATTATGTATTTGATATGAAGTTTAATATACAACAATAGTAAGTGTGTAAAGAATTTTTGGATAATTGAGAATGTCTTCGTACATACAGTTTTATGTAAAATGTCAATACCTGTGACATTCTTTGGGTTATATTGCATATTGTGTTTATGGCTGCAATTTTGGATGTAATAAACCCACCTGTATATGAAGCTGTGGGCTGTCTTTAGTTTAGTTATGTATAAGTCTAGTGCTACGGTAGGGAATGTGGAGTTTTCTCTTGTTATATATAATGGATACGTTTCATTGCTTACATTGTCTACATGTATAACTATGTATTGCGTTTTTAAATAAAATATAAAAAAAAAGATCCCTCTACTAAGCTACTAACAACAGACTGGATTTTGCTATATGAAATTTAATATGTGACTTTGGAATATCTTTCCCCGAGGTCAATTTTCATTCTGGCGTCGTTAGTGTTATACCGGTGAATGTAAATTAATTTATTCTTTACAGAAAAGACTGCATATTAGCTGGATGATTGAAACAAAACCCGAAATCAATCATCTGCTTTCAAACAATAGTGTTCGATTTGTTGCTTCTTAAAGGAATATTGAGGTTGGTTTTTGTTGCTCTTTAAAGGGAATTCCCGATGTTTTCTTCCAGCATTACTAACAAGAGAAATTAATTAAATTATGGTTTAGTATTGACTTTAAAGCAGTTAATGCACCGTGAAAATGTTTAATTTTGGTAGAGTTTACAAATACAAAATCTGTTTCTAATTACCCCAAATATCTGTATGATAAAAAAAAATTGAAAAATATCGAGTTATATGAACAATTTCTTTGGCCGAGAATCCAAGGACTTGGTGTGCAATTTCAGAAAAATTTTGAAAGATTAAATTTATTTTCTGGTTGGAATCACAAACAATACATTTCATAAAGAATAAAAAAAATCACAATATCATGGCTGGAACAAAACACAAATAACCCGCACTTAGGAGAAGGAAAGTAATGACGACGTATTTGTCCGACTTGAACCATTGACAATCATTTTGATGTGAGAAGGGAAGACGGCCAGAATATATACGAGAGGGGGAGGGAAAGAAGGGAGACGTAATGGTAGTGGAAGTAGAGGGAGTAGAAGTAGTAGTAGTGCTGGTGGAGGGCATAAAATAACAGCAGAAGTAGTAGCGGTGCTAGTAGTAGTAGTAGTTGCAGCAGAGATGAGGTAATAACTGTAGTAGCAGTGGTAGAAGTAATTGCAAAGTAGTGCAAGATTTAAAAGTAGCAGTCACAAGTGAACGGGAAAAAGGCAGAGATAGACATACGACAGAATGAAGACATGAATAGAAATGAGCAGCAGTACTGGAAATAGTAGTCGTAGTAGCAATATTAGTAGTTATAGATGTAATAATAGTGGAAGTAGTAGAAGTAGTAGTAGCAATAGTAGTAGCAGTAGTAGTAGTAGTAGTAGTAGTAGTAGTAGTAGTAGTAGTAGTAATAATAGTAGTAGTAGTGGTAGCACTAGTAGTAGTAGTCGTGTAAACAGTATTCTGTTTTCCGTATTTCTCTGTTTTATATCCCCTTCAACTGTGACCACTACTATTAACTTCTTTAACATTACATCTACCACAACTACTGCTGCAATTACTCCATCACTACTACTACTACTACTACTACTATTGCTACTACTATTTCTACTACAATAACTAACTACTACTACAATAACAAGTTACTACCATTTCTGTCACCTTTACCACAACCATTTCTGTACCTATTCTATATAGATCCTCCTCCAACACTACTCGACTTTCCCTACCATTACCTCTCTCTTCTTCCCCCGCCCCCTCTCGTATGTTTTCTGACCTTATTCGCTTCTCGCTTCAGTGTGACTTGTCACTGGTCCAAGTCTGACGGCAAATTCATTCCTTCCCCTCTCCTAAATGCGGGTTATTTGTGTACAATGCAACTCCTATAAGAAGAGTAAAGAATGTATTTATAAGCATACATCCTATAAGAGCAAGAATATTCAAACATTCAGCAAGAACTGCTCTTCATGCCTAAGATCAGTCTGTTTTCTTTATAACAGACAGTATTTCACTGTTGCGAAGACAGGCAAATGGGTGAACTAAGTTTTCTGTCGTTAGTACCATTTTCACGGTACAATCACAGTGCGAACTTTCATGGGTTAGTCTGCCTATTTGGAGTCTACCTGAGGAGACTCTCGCGGCCCATTCGCAGACCTGGCTCTCATTGAATGGTGTGATCAACCAGGCTGTTGGTACTAGCCGCATGAAGTCCAACATAAGCACCACAACCCTTCGAGAAACTTGTCCAATTCTTTCTTGAAGACAGACATGGGTTTGTTGGCAATCCCTTGAAAAGTCTTGGCCCCTCCATATATCCTGAATTTTTCACAACTCTATTCACTGCACCCCTACTTTTCATTGAGGGTATTATGTACTGTCTGCCAAGTCTCTTACTTACACAGAGGATGATTTGTGTGATCAGATTTTGGACGAACCTTTCTAGAGTTTTCCAGGAGTATGTTATCAAGTGTATCTCCCTCCTACATT
The DNA here is from genome assembly GCF_026875155.1 of Cherax quadricarinatus. NCBI lineage: Eukaryota > Metazoa > Arthropoda > Malacostraca > Decapoda > Parastacidae > Cherax > Cherax quadricarinatus. The sequence continues at coordinate 91,787 of NW_026468846.1, read as the reverse complement.
TCAAGGAGTACAAATCAAGAGACTTCAACGGAGCTGTTAGAGTATAGCAGTACCATAGCCTAGAGAAAAAAAGACACATAGTGAGTGTCATCATTAGTTTGGCATCCCTTGTTTTGAAGCACAGTTTTCACAGTACCGTGACAATGCGGACATCTTTGGTCCATTCACTAAAATTTTCAGTGCCGTTTTGTGGTATTCTAGTACAGTTTAAATGGCATCGTCAGGGAGGACTCTCTTGAGTTCCCTCGAGCATAGGTTTCACAGTAGCATCTCAGTGTGTACGCTCTTGGCTGAGACGAATTCCTCTTCTCTGTATTACTGTCTTCACTGCCATTACAACGAACTTAGCTATACTATTTCCCCGAGCAATGAATATTAAAGGATTCTTTCTAATTTGAAAATATTTCTCAGTGAAGTTCAACGAAAATAATACAAAGCTTTTTATAACTCATTAAAACAACTAGTTGCTTAATTTTTTTGCAGTTAACTTTAAGAGACAATTAACAAGCATTGTAAGATTAAAATGTTTAGCAGCAATTAAAAACTCTGGATGTGTAATTAAAGAGTACTTGTATGTGAATTACTAAATGACCTTTAATTTCCTGCTTACATCTCATCTCAGGAAATTATTAATTTAACTCAGAACACACGCTTACACGCACAACCACACACACACACACACACACACACACACACACACACACACACACACACACACACACACACACACACACACACACACACACACACACAAACACACACTGCTGCAGCATATGGGAGCCTGGCAAACCTATGAACAGCGTTTCGACACCTTAGTAAGGAATCGTTCAAGACTTAAGTCAGGCCCATATAGGAGTATGAAGCACCAGTATGGAACCCACACCTGGGCAAGCACGTCAAAAAATTAGAGAAGGTGCTAAAGGTTTGCAACAAAACTGCTCCAGGACCTATTGGGTATATCCTACGAGGAGAGGTTAAAGAAAATCAGTCTGACGACACTGGAGGAGAGTAGGGATAGGGAGGATATTATAACGACATATAAAATACTGAAAGGAGTTGACAGAGTGGACAGGGACAGTATGTTTCAGAGATGGGACACAGCAACAAGGGATCACAACTTAAAGCTGAAAACTCAGATGAGTCACAGGGCTGTTAGGAAATGTTTCTTCAGGCAAAGAGATGTCAGAAAGTGGAACAGTCTGGAGAGTGATGTAGTGGAGGCAGGATCTATACACAGCATGTAGAAGAGATACGATAAATCTCATGGAACAGGGAGCGAAATATAGCAAAAGTGGCAAAACGAATTTGGATTAGATTAGTCTTGATTGTTTCTTTATGTATTTTTTTATGTTTCAGCAGTGTCCCTTAATTATATAACATTATTTCCTTGATTCGACATCTTCATCGCACTTTTTTCTGAACCAGATTATCAATAATTATCAATAAATATTCATTCTTTGTGTTTCACGTATATTTCATGTATATTTCTTCAGTACCTGTGTAGCTATAGTCTTCTCTGACCTCCCTGATCCCCCTCCTCGTCCTAGTCTTTAACCGTTTTTTATCTACCAGCTTGCTAAATCATTAATTTCTCTCCCCTCTACTAGTTTACCCCAATTATATAACCAGTCATTCTTCCCTTTCTCCCTCGGTTATTCCCACTCTTCCTCTAAGGTTTAATCGTTTCCTCCTTTTTCTTCCCTTGTAATTACCCTGTTCTTCCCCCACATGTGTCCATCATGTCCTCCTCATTCGGCCTCCCCCAGATCTCTCTCTCTCTCTCTCTCTCTCTCTCTCTCTCTCTCTCTCTGTAGATATAAATATATTTATAGGTATATTTTTCTCTATCTATCTGTCTACCTGTCTCCTGTTTTCCTGCAGAGTTGGCTCCCTCCTGACCCGGCCCTGACATGCCTGGTGTCATCCGCTATTAAAGAGAAGTTTGTGTTCCTTGATCACGGGTTACATCCCGATCATTTCTCCTCTGGTAGAGGCTATGACGGTATAAACCTTCGAAAATATGACTCGCTATGCAGGATTCTCTGTCCTCTATATCAAGAACATAATAAAGTTGTGATCCATTATTTACTTTTTAAATCTATAACCACTTTGCGGGAATATTTGATATAGAATATCCCTCTATCTCCTTCGCCAGTCTCTGGAAAAACGTTTTGCTGAAGCACAGCTTCTGGCAAGAACTTTCTCTCTTGCGTCAGAGGTCTGTTCACTGACAAACTAAAGTATTCCGCTCCTGAATTGAATTTTGTGGTCGATCACCCACCTGGACAATATAATTTCCTACCCCAATTTTTCTAGATATACTGTGACTCTCCTGGGACCACCCCGAGTACAGTGTCAAGTGACACAACGTTAACATATGCTAACGGTTGACATTTTTACTTGTGTTAGTAGACACCACAGCTAGGAAGCTTTTTCTTTTTTGGTTCTGGCCACAATGTAAGGACAACACCACCACTGGACAGAATATTTTAATAAGTTTATTATTTTATTTGACAAAATGTAAAAATAATAAGGAAAGAAAAAATTACGATTACTATGAGTATATTGTTTGATTTTTGTTCACCTCAATGTATACTGTGCCCGCGAGAAATAAGCTAACACTAACTCTAACGTAATTATTTATGGTTTGGTTATACTATTTGTACTAACGTGTAATACTGATAATTACACGCAAATCAAACGGTAATAAATCTTCCCATGGCAGCCAACCCTGGTGTTAGAAAACTGTGTCTTAGTTACCCAGATTTCGGTTAACAATTGAAAGGACCTAGATTCAATCAGAGTGAGACGTATGAACAACTTACGTTACTCGTGACACACCAGTTCACTTCGCAGCGAAGCGGTACCAGGATCTCAGTTCACTGTTACTTAATCGTCACCTTGGATGAAAGATGGTATACTTTGAATGGGTTGAGATCTAAAATAAAATATAGATGAGCGGTATCCCAGAGCCTGTAAAGTGAATCAACAAGCTAATCCTAAGAGAGCAATGACTTGGTACACTAGCAAGTGCAATATGTAAATGCTTATTTAATTCTCATGATCTTACTTTGGGTGCAATAGTACATTAATCATTGCTCTTTGAGAGTTATAGCTTATACAAAAATAAAATAGTAAAAACCAAGATTCCGTTTTGGATTTGTAACTAATATCGAAAATGTAAAAAATTTACATTGTCTTTTTATATTATATTTCACAAAAAGGGGTTTATATTCACACACACACACACATACACACACACACCCAACACACACACACACACACACACACACACACACACACACACACACACACACACACATACACACACACACACACACATACACACACACACACACACACACACACACACACACACACACACACACACACACACACACGCATACACACACACACACACACACACACACACACACACACACACACACACACACACACACACACACAACACACACACACACACACACACACACACAAACCACACACATAACACACACACACTACACAACACACACACACACACACACACACAACACACACACACACACACACACACACACACCACACACACACACACACACACACACCTCACTCACAAATTGCAAACATTAGACAGACACAGTATGTTAACAGACTGGACTAGAAAAGCTTAACCTTGACCTAAGTCGTGTCTTAACTCTGTGTCTCCCCACAGCCACTTTCAGCGATGTCCACAGATAACTAAACTTACATCAATACAAGAGCCTCCACTAGGTCCGTCCTGCTGTGTCCCTCAAGAGTTTAATACTCCCTCTGTGCTCTGCACTCATCGTGGACTTACTAAGAGCTTTTATTTCTCTTCATACTTCATACTGGCACGATTGCCCTCCTGAAGCTGCCTTAGAAAATTATTTTTTCAAATAATTACTGAAGAGGTTGTTAGCTGCAGACCAGAAAAAAAATATGTAATATTTTTTTCAATTTTACTTTTTTCATGCACCATCAAGATATATATATATATATATATATATATATATATATTATATATATATATATATATATATATATATATATATATATATATATATGTATATATAATATATATATATAATATAATATAATATATATATATATATATATATATATATATAATATATATATATATATATACAGATGTGGATAAAAAAGGCTTCAAGGAAGAATATTTGGATTTCTTCCTGAAGCCGTTTGAATGTTCCACTTCCCGTACCACCCCATCTTTTAATATATATATTTTTTACCAATAGG
>NW_026468846.1:67500-82500 GCF_026875155.1 Cherax quadricarinatus | reverse complement strand
ATTTTTTTTTCACCAAGATCGCGTTTGTGGTCGTTCGAGATCTCGATAAAGTTACTGTTGATATAGTCTTATATCAGTATTAATTATTATGCCATATATTTTATTATCAACCGTCATATATTATAGTCAGCTGTCATTTTTTTTATTCTTTTTGATTCTACTCCCGGAAATTTAACATAATCAGTAATTTAGATGTTGCCAAGCCTGTCCATGGCGCAGCTATTTAAAAGAATTGTGACTGCATGATGTTAAACACCTCCCTGACGTATTTGCTGGCGGAGTAAAGTGTGAGCAGTACAAAACCAAAGAAATGTGTTACCAGAGATGTGTTACCACCTGGGTATATCTCATCTGTAGATACACCATGGTAACGGTAACTGATTGAAGTTGCGAGCTGGTGCCGAGTTTAATAAAGCTGATGGGAGATATACCCTAGCACTGAGGCCAATTTGTTTATATTTAGCAACAAATTTTCCAACCCCTGCTGGGAATGATAAGTGTTTGCAACTACATCCACGATCTTATTTCCTTGGGCGCCAGCATGAAAGGGAAGCCACTGGCTCGGTGTCCAGAAGAAAAAAATGATGACGTAGAAGAGGGATATCGACTGTTTAGTAGAAAGAAGAGCTAGAGAAGACTTTGAATTTTCAGCAATAACACCATTTTGCGGTGGAAGGTATACCTGCAGGAAGAGGGGTGCATGTTTCCAGGAAAAAGTTCGCCACTGAAAACTTGCTTTATCTCACCTGCAGGATTAACACTAGGGAAAGTTCGAGGATGTAAACATCGAAGGACGTAGCTGAAACAGGGTCTGTTTACCACGTGAAGAAACTGCCAAGTTTTCTTGTTTATAATCTTTAAAAATAATTATACAGTGGGAACAGTAAAGCAAGAAAGTATTAGAAATGTATTATAGGTGGGAAGGTAGATTTGAAAATTGACGATGGCTTTATCTGAACAGAACAGATCCTTCTGCGATCTTGGCAGTAATAAAAAATACAACGCACATAATGTAAAAACAGTAAAGAAAATTACTAGAATGAATATATCACTCGACAAAAATAAATACTGTAACACTAAGATAAAATAAGAAACATCGATTAAAAATAGAGCTAAATTGTCAATGTCATGGGACATACCGGCACTCCAGTCATCATAAAAGCAACGACGGAAGGGAAAAGGCCTAAGTCGTAGGCAAACAGATAAACTGTGTTCTTCAGTCAGCTGCAAACTGCAGGCAGTACAGGGGAGAGAGAGGATATGGGAGCACCTACAAATAGGGGGCTATGAGAAAGATGTGTGACCTATTATGAGAAATATGTGTGACCGATTATCAGTTAACCGGAGTCGTCTCAAAGTGACAATTCTTGTTGATGGAGAGATAAATGTTCGCATGTTCCCCAACTCAGTATAACATACTTTCCTCGTTAGGGCTCTTCCACAGTGTACCTCTCGAAGTACTCCACAGTGTACCTCTCGAAGTACTCCACAGTGTACCTCTTGAAGTACTCCACAGTGTACCTCTCGAAGTACTCCACAGTGTACCTCTCGAAGTACTCCACAGTGTACCTCTTGAAGTACTCCACAGTGTACCTCTCGAAGTACTCCACAGTGTACCTCTTGAAGTACTCCACAGTGTACCTCTTGAAGTACTCCACAGTGTACCTCTTGAAGTACTCCAGAGTGTACCTCTTGAAGTACTCCACAGTGTACCTCTTGAAGTACTCCACAGTGTACCTCTTGAAGTACTCCACAGTGTACCTCTTGAAGTACTCCACAGTGTACCTCTTGAAGTACTCCACAGTGTACCTCTTGAAGTACTCCACAGTGTACCTCTGGAAGTACTCCACAGTGTACGTCTTGAAGTACTCCACAGTGTACCTCTTGAAGTACTCTTCAGTGTACGTCTTGAAGTACTCCACAGTGTACCTCTTGAAGTACTCTTCAGTGTACGTCTCGAAGTACTCCACAGTGTACCTCTGGAAGTACTCCACAGTGTACGTCTTGAAGTACTCCACAGTGTACCTCTTGAAGTACTCTTCAGTGTACGTCTCGAAGTACTCCACAGTGTACCTCTTGAAGTACTCCACAGTGTACCTCTTGAAGTACTCCATAGTGTACCTCTTGAAGTACTCCACAGTGTACCTCTTGAAGTACTCCACAGTGTACCTCTTGAAGTACTCCACAGTGTACCTCTTGAAGTACTCCACAGTGTACCTCTTGAAGTACTCCACAGTGTACCTCTTGAAGTACTCCACAGTGTACCTCTTGAAGTACTCCACAGTGTACCTCTTGAAGTACTCCACAGTGTACCTCTTGAAGTACTCCACAGTGTACCTCTTGAAGTACTCCACAGTGTACCTCTGGAAGTACTCCACAGTGTACGTCTTGAAGTACTCCACAGTGTACCTCTTGAAGTACTCTTCAGTGTACGTCTCGAAGTACTCCACAGTGTACCTCTTGAAGTACTCCACAGTGTACCTCTTGAAGTACTCCACAGTGTACCTCTTGAAGTACTCCACAGTGTACCTCTTGAAGTACTCCTCAGTGTACCTCTTGAAGTACTCCACAGTGTACCTCTCGAAGTACTCCATAGTGTACCTCTTGAAGTACTCCACAGTGTACCTCTCGAAGTACTCCATAGTGTACCTCTTGAAGTACTCCACAGTGTACCTCTTGAAGTACTCCACAGTGTACCTCTTGAAGTACTCCACAGTGTACCTCTTGAAGTACTCCACAGTGTACCTCTCGAAGTACTCCATAGTGTACCTCTTGAAGTACTCCACAGTGTACCTCTTGAAGTACTCCACAGTGTACCTCTTGAAGTACTCCACAGTGTACCTCTTGAAGTACTCCTCAGTGTATCTCTTGAAGTACTCCACAGTGTACCTCTTGAAGTACTCCACAGTGTACGTCTTGAAGTACTCCACAGTGTACCTCTTGAAGTACTCCACAGTGTACCTCTTGAAGTACTCCACAGTGTACGTCTTGAAGTACTCCACAGTGTACGTCTGGAAGTACTCCACAGTGTACCTCTTGAAGTACTCCACAGTGTACCTCTTGAAGTAGTCCTCAGTGTACCTCTTGAAGTACTCCACAGTGTACCTCTTGAAGTACTCCTCAGTGTACCTCTTGAAGTACTCCACAGTGTACCTCTTGAAGTACTCCACAGTGTACCTCTTGAAGTACACCTCAGTGTACCTCTTGAAGTACTCCACAGTGTACGTCTTGAAGTACTCCACAGTGTACCTCTGGAAGTACTCCACAGTGTACCTCTTGAAGTACTCCACAGTGTACCTCTTGAAGTACTCCTCAGTGTACCTCTTGAAGTACTCCACAGTGTACGTCTTGAAGTACTCCACAGTGTACCTCTGGAAGTACTCCACAGTGTACCTCTTGAAGTACTCCTCAGTGTACCTCTTGAAGTACTCCACAGTGTACGTCTTGAAGTACTCCACAGTGTACCTCTTGAAGTACTCCACAGTGTACCTCTTGAAGTACTCCACAGTGTACGTCTTGAAGTACTCCACAGTGTACGTCTGGAAGTACTCCACAGTGTACCTCTTGAAGTACTCCACAGTGTACCTCTTGAAGTACTCCTCAGTGTACCTCTTGAAGTACTCCACAGTGTACCTCTTGAAGTACTCCTCAGTGTACGTCTTGAAGTACTCCACAGTGTACCTCTGGAAGTACTCCACAGTGTACCTCTGGAAGTACTCCTCAGTGTACCTCTTGAAGTACTCCACAGTGTACCTCTTGAAGTACTCCACAGTGTACCTCTTGAAGTACTCCACAGTGTACCTCTTGAAGTACTCCACAGTGTACCTCTTGAAGTACTCCACAGTGTACCTCTTGAAGTACTCCACAGTGTACCTCTTGAAGTACTCCACAGTGTACCTCTTGAAGTACTCCACAGTGTACCTCTTGAAGTACTCCACAGTGTACCTCTTGAAGTACTCCACAGTGTACGTCTTGAAGTACTCCACAGTGTACGTCTGGAAGTACTCCACAGTGTACCTCTTGAAGTACTCCACAGTGTACCTCTTGAAGTACTCCTCAGTGTACCTCTTGAAATACTCCACAGTGTACCTCTTGAAGTACTCCTCAGTGTACCTCTTGAAGTACTCCACAGTGTACCTCTTGAAGTACTCCACAGTGTACCTCTTGAAGTACACCTCAGTGTACCTCTTGAAGTACTCCACAGTGTACGTCTTGAAGTACTCCACAGTGTACCTCTGGAAGTACTCCACAGTGTACCTCTTGAAGTACTCCACAGTGTACCTCTTGAAGTACTCCTCAGTGTACCTCTTGAAGTACTCCACAGTGTACGTCTTGAAGTACTCCACAGTGTACCTCTGGAAGTACTCCACAGTGTACCTCTTGAAGTACTCCTCAGTGTACCTCTTGAAGTACTCCACAGTGTACGTCTTGAAGTACTCCACAGTGTACCTCTTGAAGTACTCCACAGTGTACCTCTTGAAGTACTCCACAGTGTACGTCTTGAAGTACTCCACAGTGTACGTCTGGAAGTACTCCACAGTGTACCTCTTGAAGTACTCCACAGTGTACCTCTTGAAGTACTCCTCAGTGTACCTCTTGAAGTACTCCACAGTGTACCTCTTGAAGTACTCCTCAGTGTACGTCTTGAAGTACTCCACAGTGTACCTCTGGAAGTACTCCACAGTGTACCTCTGGAAGTACTCCTCAGTGTACCTCTTGAAGTACTCCACAGTGTACCTCTTGAAGTACTCCACAGTGTACCTCTTGAAGTACTCCACAGTGTACCTCTTGAAGTACTCCACAGTGTACCTCTTGAAGTACTCCACAGTGTACCTCTTGAAGTACTCCACAGTGTACCTCTTGAAGTACTCCACAGTGTACCTCTTGAAGTACTCCACAGTGTACTTCTTGAAGTACTCTACAGTGTACCTCTTGAAATACTCCACCGTGTACCTCTTGAAGTACTCCACAGTGTACCTCTTGAAGTACTCCACAGTGTACCTCCTGCAACACTTCATGGTGTACCTCTTTCCGTGCTTTACAGTGTACCTTAGGAATGTCATTTCCCAAGGACATGTCTGTTTACGTGGTCAATGAACTAAGTTTACACTTTGAGGCAGAAGTATGCATTAGAGCGAGCTCAAAATAGAAGCCTTCGCCTCAGAATCCGCACGTTCATTTTCCGGGATGCCAACATGCCCTGGCAGCAATAAAACTCTAAATCCTTGTGTCACACATGACAACTTCCCAGGAACTATAATAATAAAAGTTACTAAACAGAAACTCAAAGCATTAAATACAACAAACGACTTCAACATCCTGGCCAAAAATGGCATTCAGCAAATACACTGAACATGGGAGCCAAAAATGGCAATTGCAAGATTTTCATACTAGTGTTGAAGAACGCCGAACGTCTATAGGTAGGCTTTAAGGGATATACAGTGGGAGTCAGGGTGAAACGTTTGTAGTGAAGGTAGCTCATCCGTAGCCGGGCATAGTGGATGGGGTCATGAAAAACTTCAATTGCAAGTCTATAAGACATAGAGTCGGCTTTTGAATTGACTTGAGACAGAATAAAATGGAGGGGGTAGCACATCCGTTTGCTACATTACATTATTTTCAAGACTCCTTATTAGTCTCTTATAAATGTAGAAAAATCAAATTATTTTCCCGCTAATTTCGGATGTGGGAGAGAGTTAGCGCAGGACACGTTTGTTGAGAGGCGGCAGCTTATCACACAGACCGGACAAAGGGGGCGCTGATCCCCGAAACCCTCTCCAGGTATACTCCATGTATACATATGCCTACACTCGAAGATGCCACATTCTTCTACCAACTATAACTTATGAGTGTAACTTAGTGATGAAGCCTTTATAGTTCAATGATATACCACCTTATATAAGTATTTAACCCAAGTTAGAGTTAGCTATTGAGTAATTTAGTTAAGTATCTATGATTAATTTTATCACAGCCTACACAAATTAACAACAGGGCTACCCATTTGTGCCAGTCACCAAGGAAGGGAGCCTACCCACGCTAGCCAGTCACGAAAACCACGTGTACAAGAGGAGTGCAGGCGACTGAACCTCGCCTAATCATACTGGTTTACTCCCCTAGTATAACAGTTTAGTCAAACAGGGCAACTTACTCTACACTAGGCTAGCATAGTGAAGAACACTAACATTTACTAATTACCTTACAACGTGAATTAGACTACTCTTCGCTATCAAATTACATAACGATTGCACAGCTTCTCTCCTAAACAAAAGCTGGGTGCAGATCACTGACGCATACATGTATCTCACAGTTAACTCTTAACTCATGCTAAAGGTCTATAAATCCACACCTCGAGACGGTAAGTGCTTGCTAGCACATTGATATGTAAATTACTGGTGCTGGTCACATGTAAGGGGTCTTCCACTACCCTTCAACGATATGACCAACTACACCCACATACACTACCCTAGATAGATCATGGTAATGAATATGATATTGTGTATATGGACTTCAGTAAGGCTTTCGATAGAGTTCCACACCAGAGGCTATTGAGGAAACTTAGGGCACGCGGAATAGGAGGAGAAATTTTTTCCTGGGTAGAGGCATGGCTGACAAATAGACAGCAGAGAGTTTGCATAAATGGGGAGAAATCAGAATGGGGGCACCTCACAAGCGGTGTTCCTCAGGGGTCAGTGTTGGGCCCGTTGTTGTTCACAATTTACATAAACGACATAGATGAGGGAATAAATAGCGACATAAGCAAATTTGCTGATGACACCAAAATAGGCCGTCCAATTCATTCTAATGAGGACATTAGAGCACTCCAGGATGATTTGAATAGACTGACGCAATGGTCGGAGAAGTGGCAGATGCAGTTTAATATTGACAAATGCAAAGTTCTAAATGTTGGACAGTTAAATAACCATGCCACATATAAACTAAATAGTGTAGATCTTAATACTACCGATTGCGAAAAGGATTTAGGAGTTCTGGTTAGCAGTAATCTAAAACCAAGACAACAGTGCATTAGTGTTCGCAATAAAGCTAACAGAATTCTTGGCTTCATATCTAGAAGTATAAATAATAGAAGTCCTCGGGTTGTTTGTTCTTCAACTCTATATATCCTTGGTTAGGCCTCATTTAGACTATGCTGCTCAGTTCTGGTCACCGTATTACAGAATGGATATAAATGCTCTGGAAAACGTACAAAGGAGGATGACAAGGATGATCCCATGTATCAGTAATCTTCCCTATGAGGATAGACTGAGGGCCCTGAATCTGCACTCTCTCGAAAGGCGTAGAATTAGGGGGGATATGATCGAGGTGTATAAATGGAAAACAGGAATAAATAAAGGGGATGTAAATAGCGTGCTGAAAATTTCCAGCCAAAACAGGACTCGCATCAATGGTTTCAAGCTGGAAAAATTCAGATTCAGGAAGGGTATAGGAAAGCACTGGTTTGGTAACAGAGTTGTGGATGAGTGGAACAAGCTCCCGAGTACAGTTATTGAGGCTAAAACGTTGTGTAGTTTTAAAAATAGGTTAGATAAATACATGAGTGGGTGTGGGTGGGTGAGTTGGGCTTGACTAGCTTTGCTGCTGGGTCTGGTACAGTGCTCCATCCTTGAGTGGGGATGACCAGACTGGGTGGGTCATTGGGATAATCCGGGGGGTGGGTCATTGGTCTAATCCGGGGGGGGACATGGACCTGCTCCGCGTGGGTCAGTAGGCGTGTTGCAGTGTTCCTTCTTTCTTATGTTCTTATGTTTTTAAGTGGAATTAGAGGTAAGCAACCCAGTTATCTGGAAATGAGATGGCAGGCTTTATAGACTTGATTCAGTTAATGACTTGACTGGATAATTAAGGTTTCGCCAATGGGCCCCAGCAGCAAGAGTAAGGCATATTTTACCCTGGCTCCTCCGCTTTTTATGTATTCCCGGAAAAATAAGAAGAAAGAGGTAATACAGAGGAGAAAAATGGGCCAAACACCGACCACTGCACAACACCTCGTAGCAGGAGATACTTATATGACGCCATTTCCCAAAAACAGACAGCTCTCAGAACGTAAACCATCACTAGAGATGTCGTTTGCGGTCAAGACGCACCAGTCAACTAAAACAATCCGGAGCAGAATCGAATGCCCGTAGTTAATCAATGAAGCAGACGAGGAGAATTTCAAGCACACCATAGTAACTGGACAGTCTCACCTTCCACCTGTACCATAACATACTAACCACCGAGCAAAAATATTGAAATTAAATCGTCGCTTAAGAACATCTCAGCAGCAGCACTAACACCACAAAAGAAAAATACAGTCGGGCAACATATTTCACTGTCACATGATTCACAACAATACAATAGCAGAATACACCATATTGACACAATATGTATCACCAAGAAATCAGGTCACACCAGGGCTACACACACAATAGTCACAGTACACACTTACAGCGACACATCCTAGTTACAGAGCTAACTCCACCTGTCACCTAACACACACGCTGCAGCAACACAATTCACCACGGCATTACAACACACAACACAACAATTTAACATATACCGCTGCAACACAATATTAGCCATAGTTACAACCCAAAGACTTCTTAAGCTAGATTAAATCTACCAAAAACACTAACGAAACCTCTTTCTACGGACTATACAAGACACTAGGAGGCCAGAAGCAAGCTAAGGAAGATGCTGCAAAGAAGTGCTCCGGAACCACTAGAGGATCAATGTTTCTTCTTGGTGAAGGATTTGGGTGAGCTAGGAAGGATTCTGTGGTGTTAAGGGGTTTAAAGGGAAAGGGGAGCTCTAAGGACTCAGAGATGTTGGTGTGAAAAAAGAAAGGAGGTGTCGGGAAAATGATTCGTAAGGGAGAAAGGTGCTAAATTCATAGGGAGAATAGATGAAAACTTCAATGAAGAAAGAATAAATGAAAGTATCAACAGTAATGGAGAATGAAGGCTCTTCTGTGAAGTATAATGAAAGGCTCAAAAATCATAAGGGGAAACTAAAAGTAAGCTCTACGGTGAGAGGAAGAATGGAACGTTTTACGGTGAGGGGGTCGGAGAGTTGGAAGTTTTTAGGGTGAGTAGAACACTAGATAGTTTTTTATGGTGAGAGAGAGAAGGGAGAGTTAAAAATTAAATGAACGCTGTGACCAAAATATTATTCAACACTCTGTACTGAAACATTAACGCTCGCGTGTGTGTTAACCACTCATTTACTCGCGAGTTAAACTATTCAAGCTCTACACAAGCAAATAAAAAAAAATACGCACAATTAAAAAAAATATGAAATTGGATTAAAATACACAGCGACAGTGGAGTAAAAATATCTGGAGGAATACGTTAAAATCGGTGAGAGGATGCCGGAGTAGGCTGGAAACTACGAAACTCTGGTTATTTGACATAATACCAGCACTGATAACCTACTGCCTTCCTTTGTTAGTTTCCTTTTGTTTTTGCTTTTCGCTCTAATGATTCTCTTTTCCCAATATTGCTTACCCAATTTCTAACATAATTAATTATACCTAAAGGTAATTGAAAACAATAATGAGATGTAGCACTGTACATTATTACCCTGTATTATAAAGTGTTGAATTTGAACTAGCAATACTCTTGAACGTCGCACAAGAAGGCACAAATAATATTCACGCAACTAATTATAAAGGGTCTGAAGAAAGTAAATTAATATCACAATAACCAGGGACAAGGTTATTAAGTAGATCAGATTAAAGCGAAATAATCCCTGAACCACAATAAACTTTTGTCTAAGATACTTATAGACTGCAAAACAGTTCTTAACGAACTGATACTAGCCTATTCTATATATCAGTGTAAACAGAAGTCGTGCCAAAAATGATGAATATGGCTAATGTACTTCCCATCTTTCAATCACGAGAGAAGTCCATACGAACAAATTTTCTACCTCATTAAATTTCTACCTTATTAATTTTCTCATTAATTTTCTACCTACCATTAAATAAGAAGCCACCGTGACGAGCATTATCTGAATAATGAGTCAAAGCATGACTGTTCCTGCCTGCTTTCCTCAGTAAAAATTTTGAAGCAATGCACCATTATAGAGAATATGATGTTGTTTATTTGGACTTCAGCAAGGCTTTTGATAAAGTCCCACACAAAAGACTGTTGAAAGTGGCACGATATGATGCATGAGAAAAATTAATTCTTTTTGGAAACGAGGCATTGCTGACTGTTAGGAAGCGTAGTCTGCACAAATAGTGTCAAATCAGAATGCGGACTAGTCGCAGGAATAAATTTTAGGCCTCGTTCATGATCTACTTGAATGTCTTTAACGAGGGAATACTAAACGACATGAAAAAATTCGCCGATGACCTATATAATAGGCCGAAAAATAGATTCGGAGGAAACTACTGAACTTGAGGAAGTTGTAGGCAAGTTAATGTCTTGGTCCAAGAAGTGGCAGATGCAGTTTCGTGTGGAAAACAGGAAAGTCCTTTTCCTTGGGGATGAACAGATCCCTCACCCTTGTAAACTAGATGATGACGAGGTTGATAATGCATTGGAACAACGCAGAAATAACCCAGTAGGACCAGGCGCCGTTGTTCAGAAGTTTCTTCACTTGCTATTTCCAACTAGGAACTACTATACCTCCACAACTCTAGAAAAGTCATGACACTGCTCGGTTATTGCTTGCCACCAGCCACAGCAATTAGATGACCTCACACTTTCACCTGACTTGCATTCTTCACTATTTATACTCTGTTTTCCTTATTCTCCTGTATCATTTGAAATGACGAAGGTTTTGTAACCACAATATATCCCTTAAGTGATGTACCGAAGTATATGTTTTTTTGCTCTTTATTACATTGTGTCGGAGTAGTTATATTTTTTACCATAATAACTAACTGTATTTTAGAGACCATTTCCCAGTGTTGAGTATCCAGTACTATATCACTGGAAAAGAGAAAATCAAATGCCTGAAATCCTTTAAATATATAAATTTAAATATCAGCTATGTAAACAATTTAAATTTTCTGTAAGGCGAGTTTCCTGTTCGGACTCCTAGTCATGAATTGTGAATGAACATCACCCAGGGTTCTCTCCACTCCGTGGAGGGTGACCATTCGTTTTGGTTACTGCCAGTAAGATAACCATACCACAATGGTCACTGCCATGGCTGATGATTATGCGGCTCTGGTTACTGTCATGCGGTTTGACAATGCAGCTCTAGCCACCTATATGCTCATATCATCAACAGGATTCTTCGTCTCTGGATCTGTCGTTCAGACGGGCCGACCACTCCAGTATTTTCTGGGTCATAGATGCACTATGCCATATTGCATCAGGGGCAATAGTGCGCTCTGGGTAGTGTTAAGTAGTAAGTGGGTAGTGGTAGTGGTTGTTGTACTGGCAATGGTAAGTCAACAACTCCGGCAATGGTGGGGTGGAGTGAATGAGCCAGAGTAACAACTCTGTGTTCAATAATGAATGAAAGCAAGAAACACACAAAGTGAATTTCTGTAGCAAAATAATTAAATATGTGAGCCACATAAAGTAAAACATACATTTTTCTGGATGTACTGGTAAAATGCAGCGTTAATGGTACTTTGGACTATTATATATATATATATATATATATATAATATATATATATATATATATATATATATATATATATATATATATATATATATATATAGGGAAGTACCACCTCTATAGCTGGAATGGGGACCCTCATCCTCAGAGAAGACAATAAACGTACCTCAGGGAAAGCTTAAGGTTCTCCCCGGAGCTGTTTGAATATTTTCTTCTCCTACCACCCCCTATATATTTTATATTCTATGTGAACATTTATTAATAAGCAGAATACATTTACAGAAAAAACAAACATGAATACAATGGCACAATGTATCAAGGATCATGAATTTCCTCCAGCTCTTCCGAGGCTGGATGCGAGCCAAGTATGCAGCAAGCATTTCCTCTCTGGATGGCTACGCTGAGGCGCTGGAACATGAAAGCGGCTGCCCTGAGTCCCTGGTGGTGTCGATGAGTCTGGAACCCAATTCTTTAAGGAAACATGTGGCATTTTTTCCCCATGATCCCAAGGTCTCTGATCCCATTGGGACAAATTGATACTGTTGGCTTATGTCCCTGTACTTGCTGATCTTGAACTCCTCCCTGTGGTCAGCAGCTCCTCCCTGTCGCCCCCACACTGTGATGGATATAGGTGTCAGCCAGTGTGGACACACAGGTATATTCCCATGCTAAGAGCTTGCCAATATTCCAAGGATAGATGGTGATCCCGTCGGGGCGGTTTGCTGAGTTGTGGGTATTGTTGGCTGCTGAGAGGTCATGTCCCTCTCAGATGAAACAATTCTCACTTGAAAAAGTTGTCCAAGGTGTTTTCTCTTGTGTACCAAGATGCCATTGTGTTGCAGTGTCTGACAGAGTGATTATCAAATGGTATACAATACCGACAGGTTGGTAGATAAGACACACAGGCAACATTTAGGCAACTTTATTCCGAAACGTTTAGCCTACACAGTAGGCTTCTTCAGTCGAGTACAGAAAGTAGGCAGGAGCAGTAGAGATGTGAAGACGATGTCGGTATTGTATACCATTTGATAATCACTCTGTCAGACACTGCAACACAATGGCATCTTGGTACAGAAGAGAAAACACCTTGGACAACTTTTTCAAGTGAGAATTGTTTGATGACCTCTCAGTGGCTACATTCTCACTACTACTACTCTGCACCTCTCCTTCCGACAGTATTTAAGTCTCAACACTGTCGCTTGATCTTCAGTTAGTTCCAGGCTTTGGAACAGAACTTCTCCAGGCTGAGGGACTGACAACCTCAAATCTACGACTTCAAGGGTGATGGACTGACTACATCGTCTTCACATCTCTACTGCTCCTGCCTACTTTCTGTACTCGACTGAAGAAGCCTACTGTGTAGGCGAAACGTTTCGGAATAAAGTTTCCTAAATGTTGCCTATGTGTCTTATCTACTAAATAAATTATGTTATTAACCGTTTGTTTTAGTGAAATTTCATGGGAACCCCCCAGAAATCCACGGTATTTGAGGGGATGTTTGGCCAAATTTCGATGTTTGTTCAACTTGAGAAGCGAATTGCGTGAGATTTTCTGTTGTGACACTATCTTTTCTTTACTGAATTCGGAAGAGAAAAGATGGGAGAATACGATTAAGAATTTTCATTAATGTTTTTTCAAATTTTAGTGGGAGAAATCAGCGGGGGGAAAACATCTATTTTCAGAGATTTTTCAGTTGAATACATAGTTCAGTGGTTGGTGAAGCTCGATCAAAACAGTCGTTTTCTCCATTTACTCCTATCTAACACGCTCACGCACGCTTGCTGGAAGTTCAAGCCCCTCGCCCATAAAGCCTTCTTTACCCCCTCCCTCCAACATTTTCGATGACGACCCCTACCCCGCCTTACTTCCCCTACAGATTTATACGCTCTCCATGTCATTCTACTTTGATCCATTCTCTCTAAATGACCAAACCACCTCAACAACCCCTCTTCAACCCTGTGACTAATACTTTTATTAACTCCACACCTTCTAGTTTCCACACTCCGAATTTTCTGTGTAATATTTACACCACACATTGCCCTTAGACAGGACATCTCCACTGCCTCCAACCGCCTCCTTGCTGCTGCACCCACCACCCAAGCTTCACACCCATATAAGAGTGTTGGTACCACTATACTTTCATACATTCCCTTCTTTGCCTCCATAAATAACGTTTATTTTTGTTTCCACATATACCTCAATGCACCACTCACCTTTTTACTTCATCAATTCTATGGTTAACCTCATCCTTCATAAATCCATCCGCTGACACGTCAGCTCCCAAATATCTAAAAACATTCACTTCTTCCCCACTCCCTCTCTCTAATGTGATATTCAATTTTTCTTTATCTAAATCACTAGAAACCCTCATCACCTTACCCTTATCTATGTTCATTTTCAACGTTCAACTTTCTACCTTTACACACCCTCCCAAACTCGTCCACTAAGCTTTGCTACTTTTCTTTAGAATCACCCATAAGCACAGTATCATCAGCAAAAAGTAACTGTGTCATCTCCCATTTTGTATCTGATTCCCCATAATTTAATCCCACCCCTCTCCCGAGCGCCCTAGCATTTACTTCTTTTACAACCCCATCCATAAATGTATTAAACAACCATGGTGACATTACGCATCCCTGTCTAATACCTACTTTTACCGGGAAATAGTCTCCCTCTCTTCTACACACCCCAACCTGAGCCTCACTACCCTCATAAAAACTCTTTACAGCATTTAGTAACTTACCACCTATTCCATATACTTGCAACATCCACCACATTGCTCCCCTATCCACTCTATCATATGACTTTTCTAAATCCATAAATGCAATGAAAATTTCTTTACCTTTAACAAAATACTGTTCACATATATGCTTCAATGTAAACACTTGATGTACACATCCGCTACCCATCCTACTCTCTGTCTTACCTCTATTTTTTTTCAATGATAACACTACAATACACTTTTTCTTGTATACTCAGTAAACTTATTCCCCTACAATTTTTACAATCTCTTTTGTCCCCCTTTTCCCTGTTTTGCTCTCCGCCAATCCTTAGGTACCTTCCTCTCTTTCATACATTTATTAAACAAAAGTACCAACCACTCCAACACTATATCCCCCCCACTGCTTTTAACATTTCTGTCATGATCCGGTCAGTTCCAGCTGCTTTACCCCCTTTCATTCTACGTAATGCCTCACGCACCTCCCCCACACTTACATCCTGCTCTTTTTCACTCCTAAAAGATGGTATATCTCCCTGGCCAGTGCATGAAATTACCGCCTCCGTTTCTTCGTCAACATTTAAAAGTTCCTCAAAATATTCTCGCCATCTACCCAATACCTCCATCTCCCCATCTACTAACTCTCCTACTCTGTTTTTAACTGACAAATCCATTCGTTCCATAGGCTTTCTTAACTTGTTT